>VMKM01000545.1:0-304716 GCA_008360985.2 Macquaria ambigua
GTGTGTGTGTGTGTGTGTGTGTGTGTGTGTGTGTGTGTGTGTGTGTGTGTTGTCTGCAGGCTACTTTATGTTCTTCTGTCTGACTTGGCCCTGACCTCTGCCTGCTCCCTGTGAAAATAAGTGTGAGAAAAAACGTGTGTGGTGGGGGTGTTGGTGGATGTGGATGCAGGGGGGGGGGTGTTAGAGCAGACTGTCTCTAAACAAAGCTAGCCCTGTCTGGTCTAGTATGGCTGTGTGTGTGTGTGTGTGTGTGTGTGTGTGTGTGTGTGTGTGTGTGTCAGACACCCTGACCTCTACATAAGGACTACGTCTCTGTCTGGACTGTGTCTGAAAGCCTTTTTTCTCTCTCGCAGCACAGAAACATACTAACCTTCACTGTCGTAGTGACACTTTACAGTTTCTATGCATTTAGAAGTTTATTGGTAAACTGTGTGATAATGTGTATAGGGATTATTATCTGTTAATTGAGCTGTTTTATTATCGCTAACTAGTGTGATATTCATGTTTTATGCAAAAATATCAATTATTGTCTGGTTCTCCAGTATAAGGATTCACTGCTGTTCTTGGTTTTATAGCATTTTAAATGTCTGTTTGGACTGTTGGTCGGACACAAGAAGTCATTTTCTGATATTTTATAGACTAAATGATTAATTGATTATTAGATTAATATCAGGACAGGTAACCACAGCTTGACTGACCACACAAAAACACATAAAATCACATAAAGGAGCCATACTTTTTATATTATGATGAATATTTGAAATCCATATTATAACTAAGCCTTGTAGAAAAGTCACAAGTAAAAACCGATGTTTGAATTCAAACCAAATGTCCTTTTTGTTCATATATGAGTAATGAGTAATTTTTATAGGCATTTAGAGGTTATGCTTTTAATTCTGTGACAATATTGCTTCAAGTTTATTTGTCATGTCAAGCATAATAATAATAATAAGTATTTTGCTTTGTGCTGTACAAGACCTCTTGGCTGTGATTATAACTGTAACTGCCTTATAAATCTGAATGACTAGGCTTATGGGAACCTCAGTGGCAACCGTATACGGTGGAGTGAGTCTGTGTTAAAGGGTCCAACAATTTAGTTTTAGACTTCCATATAGTTGGGGGACTTGCAAAAGACAAATAAAAAAAATTAAAAAAGTTAAAATTAATGCAACAGAGGTCAATATATCCTGACTTTTAGTCACTAGTATGAGCCAAGTTCCAAAAACACTGCAGCCTACACTTCCCATAATGCAACTGGATGTCATATTTTCATTAGACTCTCCATGCCTGGGGAATGCCCATGTTTTGCAAACACAATGCCCCAGAATGTAAAGCAGGCTTCTGTTAAAAATCTGTAGTTTCCAAGCCCAAGCAGGGATAACCCTGATGACATCACTATGACATCATCTGGGTTATTTTCTCAGACTTGACAAAACTCCTCCAGAGGCACAGAAGACGTTGAGTCGGACTGACCGCGACGGGTAAACTGATCTTGATCTTCGTTTCCGTGTTGTTGTAGCCCAGCTGGAGTTCGTCCAGATCCTGGTGATCGTGGTGGTGATGATGGTGATGGTGGTGGTCATCACCTGTCTGCTGAACCACTACCGCCTATCAGCACGCTCCCTCCTCTCCAGACACGCCCCCGCACGCAGGAGACACCTGCCATTGGCCAACGTAAGTCAAACACTACATTTACACTTAGTCTGTCATGACACTTGTGTCTAGATTGCATCCAGATGTAAATTTATCCACACTACTCTTACATATCTGATCAGAAATGGGTGTTTTATTATAATTTAACTCTAACACAATAGAGCATATTGCACAGAAAAGACTTAACAACTTTATGGGTGTTAATGTTGCAAGTTGCAAGTTAGTTTGAGTGAGCAAGTGTGACCAGTTGGCTGTCTGATTATTTACGATGCATATTTTCCCTAAGTGTAAATGTGGCGACACTCAGGGCCTGAAGAAGCTTTGGTTTGTCAAAGAAAAAATGGTGGCTAAATAGAGATGAAGGACTAGCTGCTAAGTTAAGGTGAAAATATACGAATTCCTGTAGGAAAATTGGGGTTACAGTTTTACTGAATGCAATGACCCACAGAAAGCAGGATGTTTAAACATGTGGAGTGAATGGAGAGCAATAAATCTAAAAAGCATGAAATGAAAACATTTGAGCCACAGCCTGTTATGAGTGTTACACTTTAAAGAGGTCGAACATAGTTAGTTAGTTGGCTCAAATATCACTAAAGAAAAATAACTTAACATGATTCAATAAAAACATCAGGTCCAAACAAATAAAATGAATACAGAAAACAATATGCACAGAGACAAAGAAACGAATGAAAACATTGTGAATTCAAAATAAAAATATATTTATATGAAAATTATAAAAACTATAACAAAACTATAACTGTGTTGACATTGTTGTTAGGATTATTCACTGTTATTTAACAGACTTCCTACAGTGCAGAATGAGGAGAAGAGCTGTGTTTTAACTAGTTTAGTCACAGTGAGGACAGTTTCTACTGAAAGACAGAATCAGAAGAAAAACAAGAGTTTGAGGAGTGCTGAGTGACAGCATGTCAGTGCCAGATCATAGTGATTAAACACTGCTGCAGGCTAATGCTAACACACTGACTCATTTCTTCATTAAGGGCCGCAGCAGCTCGCAAATACTATTTAAAGAGACACACACACGCTGACTTACATCTGAGGCTTCAGCAAACATATGACTTCACTTGTGCTCCCTGAATCACCTGCTACTGAATCACTGATGTGTGTGTGTGTGTGTGTGTGTGTGTGTGTGTCTACAAGTAAGATATGAGTAAAGGATGAAGCATAATCGTGCACGCACACACGCACACATGCACACACACACACATAGAGCTACTGATAAGCTCAGGGGAGTCATTGTCCTAGTTAATTTGGATTAGCAGACAGACACACTGACACGCATACAGTCAGTCAGTCAGTCAGACACGCAGGCAGACAGACGGGCAGGAAGACTGTTGCCAGAGAACAAACAAAGAAACTTTGGAGAAGTTCCTTTCACACATTTTTACTTTTAAGTAAAGAGCAGCTTTTTTTGATTTGCAACAATGAAAAGACGTTGCTCAACACAAAAAATAGATGTGTGAAATTTGAGAAACGTTACATGAATTTTCCATTATTACCAAGATGTAGAGATACAGCAGTGAGAGCAGGCTTCATTCATGTGGGCAGCTACAAGATTCACTGAGACATAAAGACAATACTTTATTAAATATATGGACATTTTAAAAGGTTCTGCAGCAGTGAGTGTTTGTTGTACAACAGCGGAGCCCTCTAGTGGACAAAAATGGAATCAAACAATAAAAAAACAGCTGTGTTCCATGTACATGCTATACACAAAATCAAAACAAACTAGTTTTTTGTACGTAGTTTTTCACAAGAAATAAAAATGTCAACATCGCTAAAGTAACACTAAAGTTGCTTGATTTTAAAATGTGGTTTTGACGGACACAGTTGTCCCACAGAGCACCATACAACAGAAAAAGATAGAAAATTGTCCCACAGCTGGGAAAACAAGATCTAAACTAATAACTCCCTTGGAAAATTACAATAATTTACTTATCAAAGTAAAAATGTATTTGAAAGAAGTTTTAAATTGTTAGCATTTTGATTTCACAGCTTGACATATGTCTGTTGGTACATGCTGTCCGTCATAATTAAACAGAATAACACCAAAAAGATGCAATAAATATATTTTTGAAATACTAACTAATATATAAATACTAACACTAAAATAAGTGTCAACAGTAGTGTATAGTGTAGACTTAATAGCATATATAGTATGCTGTTGGAGTAAATATGGTACATATACTCATACTACTCTCTGTTTCTCTTTGTCAGTTTTATTTAAATCAGCTTTATTGACATGAAATACAATACAGTATTTGTTGACAAAGCACAATAATGGATGACAGCTACAGTATGTTAACAGTACTAAAGATACATGTGGTAAGTGGGTTTAAATCAAAGTGAAACTACTCAATAGATCAACTCAAAGAGATGCTCTCTCTCTCTCTCAGGAGGGAGGTCTGTGGTCTTCTGAGGGTACGGGGACAAACAGTGGTCTAAATGAGGTGAGTTCTTCAATTAATCAGAAATCACCAAAATTAACCAAGAACTGCTCTAAATAACGGTTTAAAGTTATTTAGTATGACACAGCAGTAATTTGATGTCATTCCTCACCACAGCACCAGGTGTACAACCCACGCCCTCCAGACAGAGGGGTCCCCTCATCCTACCTACAGCGGGAGCCTCAGCACGCACAGTCCCAGTCCCAGCCTCCTCTCCAGTCGCAGCGCTTCCAGCACACATACGCCCCGAGTCGCTTCCAGCCGACATATCCCTACCTGCCCCAGAGCCTCATCGATCTTCCCCCCACCATCTGCCTCTCAGATGGGGAGGAGCCCCCGCCATACCAGGGCCCCTGCACCTTGCAGCTTCGAGACCCGGAGCAACAGATGGAGCTGAACCGCGAGTCGGTCAGAGCGCCGCCCAACCGAACAGTGTTTGACTCCCACCCCCTCGACCCGTCCAGCTCCTGTTTGCAGGCCAGGTAACAATAGAGAAGTTGTCAGCCATTTGTTGTGTTTGAAACCACACCCTTCTCAGTTCTCAAGGTGACTTGACCCTTGTTGTTTTGCTTCCAGTCTGCAGGCCCCTCCTCCGAGTGTCCATTCGGGCATCAGTGTGTTAGAAGCCCAGGAGACCTTGTCCCGGCAGCAGAAGCAGGGCTCTCGAGTAGAAGGTGCTCCGCCAACCTACAGCGAGGTGATTGGGCATTACTACCACCCGACATCCCTGACCCCCGGCCACAACCATCGGACTGTATCGTCCTCACAAGCACCACCGTCCTCGTTCATACACGGTCTGCTCCGACCTCCGCCTCAGCAGCAAGGAAGTGTGGACAACAGGAATGCAAGGAATACGAAGGAGAAATCCCAGAAGCCCCAGCAGGTGTGACAGTACTGCTTCCTTATTCCTAGCCTGCAGGAAAAACCAGGATTATGTCTGCTCACCACTTGGGAAATGGTCAGTAGCAAATGAGGAACAACCTGGTCAATGGTAAAAATCCACTCTGAATGGTTAAAGGGCTGGTTCACGTTAGTTGTAGTTGTAGCTGACATGTGGTCAGTTTCACAGTTTCCCCACTTCATGGATCGGGCTAGGACTGGGAAGCGGCTTCTCGTTAGGTAAGAACACCTGGAAACCACATCACTCCTGCAGAGCACAGTTGCAGGAGAAAATCTGGTACTTCCTGTTCCACAGCTTCGTACTTCCTGTCTGAGGAGCACTTCAGATGAACCGATGATGATGTCAGAGAAGAAGGGCTGAAGGTGGAAAGGGAAGGGTGGAGACAGAAGCCTCCTTCTTCCCTCCACCTCATCACTCCTCTATTAGACTGATCTAACTAGTCTTCAGTCATTATAAATATTTACTTGTTCTGTTTGTTTCTATAGAACCTTTTGTTTCTTCGTCTTTTTCGCGCTTACAAAAAAGAAATTCTATCCAGGCAAATGGCGAAATGTTGCAATCTTCTTGGTTCTTCCAGGTTTTGTTTTCTAGTGATAATCCCCCTCGCTGCTTTGACTCCATTTAGTTCTTTTTCACTTTCACGACTGCACAATCCAACGTTGGCAGCGACTCCTGCACCAGACTTTAGCTGTTTCAGTGGGACATGTTAGCACATTAGGACATTTCCAGAAAAAGTTGAGATTTAGTTAGTGTTGTCCTAAATTAGCTTGCCAGTTGTAGCACGGTGCTAAAAGTCCTCGAGCTAAACGTTCTGCCTTATATCGACCAACCGATGCAGGAGTTGTCACTAAAATCCCTTTTTTAGTCTTTTTTTAATTTTAATTTTATGTTTTCTAAGGAAGGTTTTCAGTTCAAGTTCAAGGCTGTTCACCACAGAAAAAAGAAAAAAATCTGCAATATGATTGATGAGAGAGAAAACAGAAAGTAGGGGTATTTTTCTAAACTTGATAGATTCTTATGAGTAAAGATTTTTTTTTCTGTTTTTATATGTTGTCTAGTTTTGGAAAAAGAAACAAACATCAGTAATCTGTTGGGGTGCCAACTTTCACATTGAACATTTTGCTACATACATGTTGGCATGTATATACGTTACAGATTGAGTATATATACACACATGTATGCAAACCGAGAGCGAACTTAAAAAGCACGAATTTAGAGTTATTTATATAATTGCTGAAAAGAATTGCACTATTTTTTAAGGATGCGCATATGGAACGTGTGAGAGAGAAATTGTATTGTGAAGGAGCTCTGTCTATTGAGGCGTAAACGGATCGAGAGAGACCTGAAACCACAGGGACTTACCAGAGGGTCGGACCAGTTCAGTGCACAGCAGCCAGTATCACGATAACATATCATGACGAGATTCTGACTTGGCTCAACGGACTCGGATCAACCATTGTACCATTGATTTTAAAAAAATAAAATAAATCCCTTGTTTATGCAAATGTCCGAGTCCCGTGAGCCAATCACAAGTCAGCGTTCAACCTGTGGGCCCAATCAGAAACTCTATTGGCCCAATCGTTAGCCAATCCCAAAGCTGGCAGTCACTACCTCGACCAAACAAGCCAAGCACATACGAGTTTGCTCACGTGAAATGAACAAATGTCTGAACTAATCAAGACAATGTGTAATGTAACAGTAGAACAGAGTAAAGTAGAGTAGGATGGAGTAGAGTTAGTTTTTAATCCTGCTGTGTGTTATTTTATTTGAATGTCAGAATTTTTGTTTGTTGGCTGAAAAGAGAGAGAAACACTGCAGATCCAGTGACACCTAACGCCTCCTTTGTAGTGCACGACTCAGGCAGGAAGCCAGGTCGCCCTGCAGGCCCTGAATGAGGGACGATACACTGACTGTGCACTGCTGTGGCCTCACACACCGACACGCACATATTAGACCAACATGTTTGGTCACACGCCTCTAGTTTCTTTTAAGGTTGCATCTCTCCTGCTTTGTCAACACACAGACAGTCCCTCTGGTAGGTCTCTCTCTCTTGCAGGCATCTCTGAGCACTTTACTGCACCAGGAAAGAGACAACAATCTTCTGTCAGCCAGCGCCGGCCTTGGCTCACCGCCACATGATAAAACTTAAAAACTACGGTAGAACCCTTTAATAATCTAGGTTAAATTCCCCAACCTTTAGAGCTACACTTTTAAAAGATGCAAAGAGCTGTGCTCCAAAACTTTAAAACATGAAGACAAGTGGAGAACAAATCATAACCCCACCACCTGGAATCATTGATTTATCCTTGTGAACTCTGTAAGATCTGTAATAGTCATGACTAGGGCTGGGTATCATTTGAAGTTTTTCAGTACTATTACCAGTAAGACAGAGTTTCAGTACCAGTACCAACATTTTCCACACCTTACTTTGAGAAATATAGATGTGTTTTTCTACAAACTGTTCTTTTCATTTCTCAAATGTTAAATGTTCTTTCTGCAAGCAGCAGTACAAGAACTTTAATTTAAATCAGGAACTATCTTATCAAAGAATAAGTAAATAAGACATTCAATACCAGCTTTTGACAGTTTCCGATACTCTGTGCTGTGGACACGTTTCGGTCGGCACCAAAGAAAGTATTGAGGTTCGATACCCAGCCGGAGTACTGACTGACTCACTGAAAGATCAAGTGACCTTGTGTCCTTTTTAAAAGTAATTATTTGATTTTTTTTATTTTTAACCTCTTCTTCCCATGGTGGATGTTTCAGTTTTGGAGCAGAGCTCTTTGTGCGTTGAACGCAGCACGAGATGGGTTGTCGCAAACTAGACACAGTGAAGTGTTGAAAAGTGACACGAGTGTTAATAGCAACTCGTCTTTTGTCGTCTCTTTAAGAGTGTAGAAACAAAGGTGAAAACTTTAGCTCTCTAAAGCAGAGGATTAGAATATGCAGATGTTTTGAGTTTTTTAAGTTGCTGCTTGTATGAAAAGTGTGACCTCCACTCTTTTAACCCGGTGGTCTGAAGTGTGCCAGTTGTCTTAATTTTGATGTGAGGGTACCCCAGGTTGGCCCAAATGAAGCCAGCTCCCTTTAGTGTCCAGCCTTTATGCAACAGTGCCCTCCACAGGGACCAAACCAAACCGCAGCCAAAACTCCTGAAGCTGAGTCAGCTTAACGTTGAAACCTGAGGAGGGGAGAGTTAAAACGCCAAAAAAAAAAGACATTTTATAATCTGCTACAGTGAATCCTTAAATCCTTCGTCTTTTCTTTCCTTCTCAAACAAATCACAGGCGTGTAAGGCTGAATGTACGGCGCACCAGCTTGTGCCTCTCATGTATTATCGTTAAGTCAGAGTCACAGAGCTAAGTGTTCGTTTTTCTGAAAAGATAAATCCCTGGTGATCTTTGAAAAGACCAGAAGGTCCTTTCACAACACTTGCCAGTATTTAGAAGTTATTTCCAGAGTCCTTAAAGAGTCTTCTAACCATCTGGATAAAAATATTTAGTCCGCTGTATGATAAAAATGATTTTTTTAAGCTGTTTCCTGACTCCTGGTAACCAGAAATGACAATTAAAAAGATTTTTTATCGTGCAGCAGACAGAATACTTTTTATCTAGATGTAATTAGATCTATATTGAGGAGGATTCTGGAAATACAGTATCTTCAAAACAGAGGTAATTTAGGTAATTTATTTACCAGAAAAACAGATGCTTCGCTCGGTGACTCGACAGACTGTAACTGTTCTCAACAGCAACAAACTCTCAGAAAACTGGATTTTTGTCCCTGTTAAAAGAGACATTTTAGAGACAAAACAGTGGAAGTTTTCTGTTGTTGTATGAATCCTTCCTCAAACGTCTGTGATGCAAAAAAAGACAAATAATCAAAAGTCATTTCTTTGCGATTCACCTTCCCTCTGTCTTGCTTACTGTCTCTCTTTCTCCTTTGTTCCTGTGCTGCACTGCCATTTTATATTTAATGACGAGTACTTGAAGTAAAAAAAAAATCATCATCATATAAAGAAATTAATCTCTTGACCCAAAGCAGCTAAAGGAGTGATGAGTGGATCAATCAAAGTATGAATCACCTTTGACCTCAGAATGAGATTATGAGCCCGGTCCCAATTCAAGTTTAGATAACTTATAATTGACCTTCCCTTTCCTCCACCAGTATTATCCTTGTGTTTGGACTGGGCTGTTTCCTCTTTAAAATGGTTTGGTTTCCTGCACGGGAGGGTTTGAAGCGGGTATGAGAAGGCTGGACAGGCTCTGATCAGGGCGTCAGAGCAGAAACAAATGATAGTGATATTAATTTAAAGTATTAACCTACAGGTCATGAGCCATAAAACAGTGTAGGATCAATCTCTCATTTCAGGGAAACCTGCGCTGGCTGACAATACTAAAAAAAAAATTTTAAAAAAGAAAGAAAAGAAAAGACGGGAGGAGAGGAGGGAAAACTCCTTCAGAGGCTCAAATCACACATTTGCTTATCATTTTACATGCTGATACAACACACTACCTGCACATACACACTGGTATGTTTACGTGACATGACAGTTGTAGTTGTTCACCATTGTTCATTGCTCTTCTTTAATGTAGTGGCAAAGTACAATAACCGCTCTGCTGCAGAAAGCTGTGACAGCAGATTTGAACCAATGGGAACCAACGACCTAATAATTAGTGTTTTCTTTCAAAATTCAAATCCTGGGAACAATGAGCACATACCCATATGCTGGAATACGCTGAAAGAGTTATTGGTCGCTGCGATCATTCCTCCTCATAAAAAGATTCTTGAAAGTTGGACAGATAATAGTGGATATCTTCCAAACTTACAGTCTTTAAAGTTTTAATTCCCTCTTTGTTGCTGGGACAAAACATCTACAATAAACCTACACACGACTACCGGAACGATGTTTTCCATCTTTTCCGTTCAGATTGTGCTTCAAAAGTATTTTTCTTCACAGTCAGTATGGACAGCAGCAACCAATATCTCTTTTAACAAACATATCTGCACATGAGAACTGTATTAAAACAGTCGATTGATCGAAATCCACATAAACTACTGTTCCCATATGAAACCAATCAGGTCTCTGTCTCCTAAAATGAGTCCAAGCCAGTAACAGTCTGTATCTGTCAGAGCTGGTCGCATCTTTCTCTGTGCTTTAAGCCAGCGTGAAGGCAGTGTTACAGCAGAGTGTTTTTGTAAAGTCAGCGGACAATGTCTTTTCCCAGAGCACAGTCTATGTGTGTGTACGAGTGTGTGTGTGTGTGTGTGTGTGTGTGTGCTGTTAATGTACACTGACTTGCCCTGGGAAAGACCTCCAGCTGTCTAGACAAAAACTAAACACACACACACACACACAGAGCAGACTAAACAAACTAACCTAAGAACCAGACCTTCTGCACACACAGGTGCACTTTCATTCATCCACATACATTTTTTTCTTATTGTGGACCACACAAGATAGCAAAAACACTTACACACACACACACGCACACACACACACACACACACACATGGTTTGCCTCGAGAGTTGCCTCCCGCCTCCTTCTTCTTCCTGTCTGTACGAGCTCTTCCTGTTCCCTAGAGATGCCTGCTGTCCAATAACAGAGCTCCTCTCCGACCCCCCCCCCGTTCGTTGTTTATTGTCGTTGCTATGTCGTACAAGTGTGCCTGCCTACGCTGAGACAGGCAAAATGTGAGTGGCTAGTTTGGGCTGTCAATCATCCCAGGCCACGCCTCCTTACTGTCTCAGATGATGATGATGATGATTGGATGATGATGATGATGAGATTCAGGATGATGAAGATAGATGTTTTTGATAGTGGTGCCGCAGAGAGCGTTGCAATACACCTACTATTTGCCTTTTTGATAATATTAGTCATATTTTAACGTAGTGTGCTAAATGTAAGTTTTTTTTATTGTTGTTGTTGTTGTTGTTGTTATTATTGTTGTTTATTCACTTGAGAACAAAAAAAAGGTCATTTTACTTCACACAAAAACTTTTTTTGTTTTTCATTTGTAAAACCAACTTTGAGAGTGTAAAACTACCTAACACACAAAAGCTGCAGATCACTGGGAGGACGTGTAAATACAAGAAAATGTACTTCTGCTTTTAAGTGCCCTTTCAAGTTTAAAGAGCAAACGGTGCGATTTGTTTACATACTTACACCTGAGAACAACTTGTGTTGAAGCTAGTTAAATTTGTGCAAACCACCTATGTACACTCACTTGTGCACTTCATTCAGTCCTGAGGTCGTCTGAGGTACGAACATTTTTGAGCACATTTTGCCCACGCACTTACAAGTTTAAGTATAATTCTTTGTGCATGTAAACATGGAGTCCTGGTAACCCAGTTCATCCGCTACATCCGTAATCATCACCTCTCCTCGCCCGGCCCAGCGTCTACATTTGTGCCTTCTGGCGTCCGGGCTCAGTGGAGACTTCTGTCCATCTGTAAAACACGTAGTGCAATGAACCCCTCCAATACTGTTGCCTTGTGACACTTAGACATCAGACAGCACCACAATATCTATAACAAACTTCTCAGTACATGGCCATGATGTATGGAAGCCCATTCACAGCAGGAAAAGGAGAAAAAAAAATGGATTAAATGTGAGGGATGATGAAAACAAAAATACTCACAGAGATTGAAAGTTTATTCTTGAACAAATTCAATTTAAATCTCAACCTTTACGCCAACACGGACAAGAAGTCCTGAAGAAAATGTAAATGTGAACATCTACAATTCTGTTACAACTGGACAAACTACAGTTTAAAGCTCCAGAACAGCTACTGTGGTGAGATTTGTCAAAAATACTCAAAATTATGATTTACTAATTCAAGAGTTTGACGAAGTATCTCATCATTTTAAGCTTTTTTTCTCTTTTCCTGGCAAACATGGGCTTCCATAAAAATGAAAAAAAGATGCTGAATGTTTTAAACTTTAAACTACTTACTTATGCTGCGTTCCAGAGATGTCGGAAAGTCAGACGCTTTGTTAACATCAACACCACTGAAGCTGGAGTGCTAACAGACGAAAAGCTCAGTTGCATCTGAAGTTCAGTTGCTAACTTCCTGTGTGAATGTTAGCCGTTGGATGGCGCACGGTGTTCGAAGTTAAAGAAAGTCTTACTGACGGTCATGTTTCTTCTACTTTTTCAACTTAAGGTTAAGGTGTCAAGGAACTACGACCTACCAGCTGGGACTTTTGTTTTACTTCTGACATTTAATGGAACGCAACATGAGAAATGGCATTACAAGATAGCAGAGCCAACATGGCTGCCATGTTTTTCAGTTTGGTCTGCTCAAAGTCTCTGGCCTCCTGATCTCATACTACAGCCCATTTTTCTGTCCACAGCATCATTAAAGACATTTCCAAAGAAGGAATGATCCTAAACGAGACTCTTGTCGCTGAAAAGAAAAAAAAAAAGAGAGAGACAAGAGTTACACCTGACTTGAACTTTTCCAGTTTTTTTTATTATCTTTGGGCAAACAGTTTGTTTAACAAATGCCTTTTTCCAGTTCCTGTAACGCTGTCGTTCACCTGTAGACAAGTATTTTTGCTACACAATAACACATAAGAACTTGAAGAAGAATAACTCATTAAGAACTAAGAACACCATTAACACTTGTAGCAGACTGGAGAAAGGCAGAGTGTAAAAGGAACTGTTTTCCCCCTTTTGTGTTTTTGCTCATTCTGCATCGTTGTGTTCTTTCCTGCTCACTCTGCTCTTTGAATCAGCGCTGCATGGCGCCTTTCCTCTGACAATGTTGAAGAAAATATAAGTAAACACTCTCTTTTGGTTGCAGTATGTATGTGTGCATATTCAAACAAGCCTCCATATCTTACAGGACACGGCTGCGCTCTGACTTTAGTCTGCCGCGGTGACTATTGTAGAAGTCTTCCACCTGTTGTTGAGTTTTATCCTGCAGAGCATGTTTAAATGTGGGACTTGTACAATAGATCAGTCTGTTCTGGTCAGGATTCCTACATGCAGCTGGTCCAGACGTTTGAGAAACACTTAGGGGTTATCTGAGTGAATCTTTAAATACAGTCAACACCAGGTGTCAGATAAAATGTGTAGGAACCCTCATCTGTTTATGTAGAAAAAACGTCGGGTTCCCCTGAATTCACATTTAGCGTCTGGGCTCATAATTCTTCCATTGAAGTGCAGTGGAAGGAAGACAAACCCAGCGCTGAAGTGTTCAGGGTTTAAATCCAGTCTGTTATCTGTCACAGCATGGCTCACATACTTATATAGAGGCCTACTTATTCTCGATGATAATAATTGCTTATTTGTGTATTAATACAGTTTATTTTAATTTATATTGGATGGTCTACGTGTTGCAAGGTTTGTTATGTTGTTATTTTCCTCTCTGTTTGTTCCAAACAGAAGACAATGGTTTATCGTTGTTGTCACAGAACATGGTATGAATCGGACACATTTCAGTTAGCCTTCGATTTAAAAAATGAATAAAAAAGTTTTATAAATACGTCCGGGTCTCCTCTGGTTATTTATTTGTTTGTTTGTTTGTTCTCAGTGTTTCATTTTGGCACACTGAACCAAAAGGGTGATGTGACTTGCTTTTGTGTTTTATCCAAAATAACTTTCACAAAGTTTCTCAGTGGCAATTTTAATTTATGAACTGGCATGATGAGTTGAGAGGAATTCAAAACCTCTGGAACGACTAAATGTAATTAGAAGTTGAAAGAAATTGTTTGTTTGTTTGTTCCCAGTCAGCAGCATGTATATATGTATGTATGTGTAGGATGCTGTGGGTTCACTTTTCTACTGAGTTTGCAAGAAATGGACAAAAAGTATACATGTTTTCATTCATGCATTTATACACTATAAAATCTCACAAGTTGATCTTACTTAAGGCAAGGCAGCTTTATTTATATAGCACAAAGTGCTTTACATAGGCAAAGAAAAGCATTAGAGTGGCATTCAAAACAATAAGAATAAAATCAATTAAGATAAAATAAAATTTTAAAATGAAATAAAAAAGCATAAAATGAAATAAAATGCAGTTACAGTGCAGTAATAAGTTGTAAGTTGCCAATGCGACAAGAAAATAAAAGTGCAATAGAGAAACCAGTCAAGCAAAGGCACAGCAGAGTTTTTAATTTAGATTTGAAAGTAGCTGAAGATGGGGCGCATTTGAGATCATCAGGAGGTGGTTCCATCTAAAAGCAGCTTCACCCTGTCTCGAGATCAAAGATCGAAGGGCCCTGCTGGGTTTATATTCTTCAAGGAGATCAGAGATGTATTTTGGCCCAAGATTATTGAGGGATTTATAAACTAGCAGCAGCACTTTGAAATCTATTGTGTAAGTAAGCCATTTAAGAACAGGAGTAATGTGCTCAGTTCTCCTGGTTCTCGTTAGAACGCTGGCAGCAGCGTTCTGAATGAGCTGAAAAACATTAGGAAACCGGTTGCCTTGAGAAAGATAAGTAATTGTAACTACTAACTTTACTTAAAATGTAATTGTAGTTACTTAATTTTGTGAGGTTCATACAACACAAAAATGGTTAGTAAACTTAACTTGTTCTTTCCAAGTGATCATATACACTATAATCTCACATACAAATACTGTCACTCTCACTGGAAAAGGAAGTTCCTTCTTAACCAGACATTATGATACTTGTATGCAGTAGTATCATCTGGTGCTACAAACACAGACTGCATCCTGATCAGCAGAGCTTGAGTCAGAAATGTTTCCCTCTAGGTAATGAGCAGTGGTGGAAAGTAAATTTACTCAAGTAGTGTACTTAAATACAAATTTGAGGTACTTGTACTTCATTTAGTATTTTCTTCTCATGCTACTTAATACTTTTACTCCACTACAATTCAGAGGGAAATGTACTTTTTACTCCACTACAATTATTCGACAGCTTTAGTTACTTAACAAATTAGGATTTTTGCACACAAAACATACCAAAATGAAAAGTACAGCGGAAACGATTAGTCGATTAATCGATTGTTTAGTCATTTTTCATGCAAAAGTTCCAAACATTTCATGGTTCCAGCTTCTAAAACGTGAAGCTTCCTTTTATTTATTTAAAATTTATTTTTAATGATGTTGAGGTTTGGTTGGACAAAACAAAGCATTGTGAAGGTGTCACTTTGGGCTCTGGCTAACTGTGACGATATGTATCACTATTTTCTGAATTTTTACAAACTGGAATACTTTAAGTACATTTTCCTGATTATACATACTTTTACGTAAGTTAAGGATCTGGATACTTCCTCCACCACTGCGCTTGTGATCTGTGTAATATCAGCCAGCATCCAGCAGGTGGCGCACCTCACTTATATTGGTGTTTAAATCAGTCAGGGCTCACTTGAGATGCAGGGAGGCTGAAGGTTCCCATAATTCCTTGTGTTAAGGGTTTGTTTGTACATGGTTCTGATAACATTGTGACTTTAAATGAACAAGACTTCATTTGGATTTTCTGATTTTTACATTATTATTATTATTATTATTTACTCAAGTACTGTAGTTACAGTAAGTACAATTTTAGGGGTACTTGTACTTTTCTTGAGTATTTCTTTTTTCTGCTACTTTATACTTCTACTCCACTCTATCAGAGGGAAATATTGTACTCTTTACTCATTTTTTGACAACTGTAGTTAGTGGTTACTTTGCAAATCAAGATTTTAAAAATGTAAGAAACAATCAATTCATAAGTTATGAATATGATATTTTTTAATAGATTATTTTCTTCAC
Organism: Macquaria ambigua; assembly: GCA_008360985.2. Taxonomy (NCBI): domain Eukaryota; kingdom Metazoa; phylum Chordata; class Actinopteri; order Centrarchiformes; family Percichthyidae; genus Macquaria; species Macquaria ambigua. The sequence continues at coordinate 15,751 of VMKM01000545.1, forward strand.
ATTTTCTCCCTAAAGCAGGAGTCCGTTATTTAATCACTTCTACTAATTTGTGTCCTTCCCTGTTTCTTTTTCTCAGCAGACATTTTTAATATGTCATAGCAGGAAAAGAACAAGAGTAAATAATAACACTAACACGACTGCATTCACTGTTCCTGGCATTGTTCTTCCACAGGCTCACCGGCATGACTTACTGTTACTGTTACTCAGTTGAAATGAGTCATTGTTAATGTTATGAATGACACCTGTGCTCATCCTGCTACACTATGTCAAAGTCAAAATATCTGCTGTGAAAAAGGACTATAAACTCAGTTTTTTAGTTGTTTTTTTGTGGGATTTGGAGTACTATGAACTTTTTACATACTGCACACACTGCAAAGAAATAAACTAACCAGACTGGCAGATATTTTTTTCACTTATTTCAAGGAATAAACACAATGTGATCGTCACATAAAATAATCAGCTCCACCTTGATCAGCTGACATCAAAATGCTGCATTCATGTTCAAGCATATGTGATGAAAATGCAATAAAACACAAGGCCCGTTCTGCATAATGAGTACTTTTACTTTTGATACTTTAATTACATTTTGCTGATAATACTTCAGTACTTAAAATGCAGTACTTTTACTTGTAATGGAGTATTTTCACAGTGTGGTATTGATACTTTTACTTAGACACACTAATAGTATCCGATTAGGAACACACATACAACAAAATGTAAATTGCTTGACAAATATATATATGCAGAATATATACTAAACACTTTATCTATCAGCTCAATGTCAAGTTCTTCTGTTAAAAAAATCCTGAAAAAAACTGGAGAAAGAGAGAAAGATGAGGACTAATAGCTGTTAATAATAACTTAATGGCTTTAAGAGGAAAAGAGATGGAAAGATTAGAAAGAAGGGAAAGAGAAGGAAAGGAAAGAGTGGATATTTTGAATATAAGAGGATGAATGGAGGGAATCAAGGGAGGGAAGGAGGGAGATAGATAAGGAGGTAAAGATCATTGGGAGGGAGAGATAAAGCCCAATATCAGCTGTAATCATTATGTTACCTCACCTGACCGAGCACTGACTGAGCACATGCATACATATCAGTAGATATATAGATATAGATACTGATCACACCTTTGTAAACAGACAGTTATAACCCCCAGGACTTGTCTTGGACTTGTCAAGAATGACTTGACTTGAGACTTGATCTGAAAAACCTGTGAGACTTAAATTGGATCTCGAATAACTTGAGAACTGACTTGTACTTATTTGAATAACTTGAGACTTGACTCAATCTTTCTCTCGAGGACTTGAGGTTTGAGTCTGAGACACTCGACATGCACTTGTCTGAAATGACTTGAGGCTTAACTTATACTTGTCTTGAAGAACTTGAGAATCGACATGAGATTTGATCTGACAGACATGACTTGGACTTGTCTTGAAGAACTTGAGACTTGACTTGGATTTAACGTGAGACTTGACCTGGACAAGAATAACTTGACTCGAGACTTGATCTCAAAAAAACTTGATTGGAAGACTTGAAGACTTGGATTCAGAATAACTTGAAACTTGACTTGAACTTCCCCTCAAGGACTTGAGACTCATCCTAAGATACTTTGACCTGCACTTGTCAGGAATGACTTGAGACCTGACTTGGACTTTGACTACAGACTTGATCAGAAAAAACAAAGATTTGACTTGGACTTACAGTAACTTGAGACTTGTCTGGAATGACTTGAGACTTGATTTGGACTTGAAATGTAGTCTGGTGTACTTTCCCTTACAGACTTTAACAGACATAAACACTGTTCTCAGCAGGTGAGCTGCAGGTGTGACCAGGTCAGTGTGTGTCAGCTGGCTGCTGCCTGACGGCTGGATGATTGAATCACAGCCAGATGGATCTGAGCCACTTATTGATCAGATTCCAATTACTCAACAAGTTGAAACTGCATTACACTCTTTTCTCTTCCTGCCAAGTTGCTACGTCAGCTCTCACCTCAGAGTAAGGTCCCATGCAGGGTTCATAAACCACTCACTCTACTATCTATCTGTCTCTCTTTCTTGCCACACAGTTGGCGGTCGTCCCGCTGGACAAACACTATTCAGGTCGTTTTATGGCTCACTTGGCAAAGGAGATGAAAAGGTTGCAAGAGTTACTGGTGTGTCGTAAAGTGGAGATGGGATGATGAATGAAGTGATGAAAAAATGTGGGTTGATTACTGAAACAGATTCCGAAGATCATTCAGGGATCATTCAAGTGATTTTATAAACCCATTCCTTCCTTCCTTCCTTCCTTCCTTCATTTCGTCCTTCCTTGCTCCCCATTTTCCGACTTAACCCATTATACCAATGGTTTTAAATATTTTGCCCACTACAATTTGTTTTATACTTTACATTACAACTGACTATTTTCCAAAGGGAGTCATTTTACTACTTTATGAAAATCTTGTTGAGATCAGAAATCAATCAGTGTCTCACATTATTTTTTGTCAAAGATATATTTCTGTCAGGTGTCACAAAACTCTCTTTGGTGGTGTGTTCAAGGACACATTGCATGTACAGCTTGTGTCTTTGTAAAATACTTTCCCGAAGAGAAACATGGAAGTTGCACAACACCACTTTGGTGCAGACTGAAATATCTCAACAACTGTTTAATGGATTGCCATGACCTTTTGTACAGATGTTCATGTTCTCCATAGGATGACCACTGACTTTGGTGATCCCCAGATTTTTTTTTCTATACCCCCACCATGAGGTTGACATTTGTGGTTTTAAGGGAAATATCTGAACAACTGTTGGATGGATTGCCATGAAATTTCAAGTTCCCCTCAGGATGAATTCAGATAACTTGGCGACAGTTTAATTTTTATCTAGCGCCATCATTAGGTCAAAATTTCAACTTGTCCAATACTTTGGTTTATGACAAAATTCCTGCACAACTCACGGCATTCCCATCAGCTTCTGCTGTACTTTGTGTTTATTGCTAATTAGCAAATATTATGGTGAACATGAAAACATGTTAGCATTTTCATTGTGAGCATGTTAGTGTGCTGACGTTAGCAATTAGCTCAGTACAGCCTCACAAAGTCGTTAGCATGACTGTAGCCTCTTAGTCTTGTTAACTGAAACATAACTTTGACACAAAAAAAGGTGAAATATCTGCAAGTTGACTGAGCTGAAAACTAATGGCTGCCTGGAAGAAAAGACATCAACCCAAAATGTATGCTTTGAGTTTTGGATTGATTTGGATAAGGAATGAGTCATAGTTTTACTTAAGTTGGGAATACATGATTCAAAGACTTGATTATAACCCCAATTAGCCAGAAGTGATTTTCAGAATAATAGAGAGTCTGCAGATAAAACAGGGTATGTCAATGTGGACAGATTGTACAACTGTAAAGGTCTCTAAACTATATGGTGTCCAAAATCACACTTAGAATTCGAGCACTCAGACTCTACATATTAAATAGGGAGTGATTTCAGACATGGATGATGTTTCAGTGATGTGTGGAGTCTTCAAGCAGCAGCAGGATCTTCCACTACATCACCTGGAATTCCCTGTCAGCTGCGACCAATCACAGCCTGACCCCGGTCAGCATCACTGCTGACGTCCAACAGTGGGTGAGTGTACGGCGGGACCCTCCGTGATGTCACCTTGCAGCTGTGTAGTCCACCACGCAAGAACACACACACACACACAGCTGATAAGCCCTCAACTTTGATGTTACTGCCTGTCCACCTTTCATTGCACAACTTCCCTGCCTGCTCTTTCTGTTAATCTCTCTGGCTCGGTTCACTCTGCAGCTTTCTGCCCAACTGATGTTTGTTCCTTTTTCCATGTGACACATTTTTGATGTTTTCATATCAGTGCAAACAGCAAAAAATCTGCATGTATTGAAACGTTTTAAATAAAGTCATTTTTAAACTCTACAAATGAATATTTACAGCATTAATGTATAAGACAGGTGTTATACTATTTCATATTGCACACAAATCCCAGAGTGTTTCAGTCTTTTAATACTTTCCAACTTCCCTACACTGTCTGTCTACACTGTGTCATACATTATGAAATCCATAATCACCTCCTTGGTCTTCTTGGTTAATGAGGGCCAGGTTATCATCAGGTGCTGGACCTCCTCCCTGTAGACCATCTTGTTGTTGTTGCTGTAGAGGCCTTGTGGGACTTCAGTGTTCAGAATCTGGGTGGAAGAGGTGAGGTTGTCTAACCTCACAGACTGCAGTCTGCTGGTCCAGTGTCCAGTCACAGAGGGAGATGCGTATTCAAAAGTCATCAAGTTTGGTGACCAGTTTCATTTCTTTTTATACTAATGTGTCAAAATGTCCTGTGAGATCAGGCTGAGAGGACACGTCAGGATCTGATCCCAATCTTTTGAGAAAGGTCACAAGAATGTCGCAAAAATTAAGGAGGACAAGAAGACACAACTAAAATGGATCATCTCACTGATTTACTGAACCAAAACAGGACATTTCAGCTATCAGATGTAGGTCCATACATGCAGGCAAGGCAATATAACCAACATCTCAAATGAATCAGATATTAGCAGCAATTTGAAAGTGAGCGTGAAGATCAGCAGGTGAATGGAACAAAAACTAGGATCTCTCCTTTGTCTGTTCGTCTCTGGCTGGCAGTCTGCCTGCTGGACAAACATCACTCTGGAGGTTTTATGATTCAGTTGGCAGAGGAGACGAAAAGACTTAACATGATGTCTAATAAAGTTCAAATCTGATGTTTGAATGAGGCAGTTAAAGAATGTAGGTCGAGCACCTGAACAGTGAGCTGATTCCAAAGGTCGTTAGAGCTGGGATAAGGAAGCAAGGTAGGAGGGAAGGGAGCAAGGAGTTAGGGAAGGAAGGAAGGAAGGGTGAGAGAGAAGAGGGAAAGGATAAAGAATGAAGAAAAAGAAGAGAAAATGTAAGAAGGAAAAAATAAACTACCTCAAATCTTTGTTATTAATTAAATGTCTTTAATGTTTAATTTTATCAGTGTTTTACAGCTGATAAATACTCCAGAGTCAGCATTGTTACAGATATCAGCGCTTGTTTTCCTTCCTGCTGCCATTCAGTCATGTTCAGTGTGACAAACAACTTCCACAGAGTGAGATAATCTGCAAAGTAAACAGGAAGAAACTTTCTGTTTTAACCTCATTTTATTGTGATGAGCCGAGTGTTTTCATATTACCTAACCCAAGACATGGAGGTTTAAAAGAAGACTGGACAGTTTTGAAGGGAAATTTATTCAAAAACACATTGCTTTACAAACTTTATCATCACATTGCATTTTTATGCATTAATTTATCATTTTATATATAGCTGAGTCAGTTTATTTCAAGCTAGACTGTTGAGAAACAACCTGGATGTATTACAGTAAGATAATATGATGCTGTGGTCAAAGATGGGACCCCACTTATTCCAGATAAAGTTTTTCAGTATTTGAGCATGGTGACTTCCTGTACACCTGATTGGCATGAAGATAATTTATTGATACGGCTCTTCAAAACCGTTTTAATTTTTATTGGACCCCTTGGCTCAAATTGGGATAATACAAAGAGTCATTTTGTGAGGTTTGTGATACTCAAACTGCTCAAATGCACAAATTCATGTAATAGCTAACAGGTTAGCAAACAGTTGTCTAGCCTACTCATGCACCCTGCAGACATGGGGCAATATTATCTTTCATTTAGAGTTTGTGTCCACCTGATGAAAGAAATGCTGAATGAATATTCACTCTCCTTTAAGCTCTTTAAGCTCTGGTTTGGTCTCCACCAACTTCTGATCCAGCTGCTAGATGTTCAACTTTTTTTCACCAGCTAGTTTCTCGCTTTGTCCGTCTGCCACTTGGTGTTAGGGAGAAAGTGTACAGTGGATTTATTAGATCTTTTTTTGCAGACATGTGCAGTAAATGTGCTGTAAAACCAAAACTATGACCTAAAAGGCTCTGTAGAGCTGCAGAGTCGGGTGTCAGATCACTATGAGATCTGTTGTTAATATAAAAATGATTTCTGCAGCCTTAATCAAGAAGCTAAAGTCACAAACAAAAGGCATAATTAAAGTAAGATATGTTTGAAGTTATAATGGAACATTTTTATTACACTTCACTTGGTTTTCATAAACATGCCTTACATGTTAAAAAAACAAAATCATAAAAATAAAAAGGAAGATAATGGATAAGGTACAATACCAAAAACGTCTTTATGAATGAATAAATAATGTGCACAGTTTAAAAAGTTAGATAAGAAATGTGCACGAAAACAGGGCAGTTTGGGACACGCAGTAGCAGTATGGCTCTGCATGCTTGCGAGGTAATTATTTCCTCAGATAAGGCTGCTGAAAAACAAGAACATCCAGATGCTCCGTGGCAGAACAGAAAGAGTAAATCATTGTCCCAAAGAAGAAGAAGTTTCTAACAACACAATCGGACAAACAACCCTGTCAAGTAATATATGAGGGTTTTTCTTGGTACTGCTGAGGCCACATATTGAGAGATTAACGGAGGTGCAGCGTACATACAGACACATTGTACAAGGTCAAGACAACCAAACATGCAGGGGACAGGTTGTGCAATCAATAGCACACTCTACATACTGTCTATGTAAGTATATGCAGAGAGGAGTTTGAATTCTAAGGACTTCACTTCCCATGATTCCTGCATCATCACTGGGACTTCTACAGGAGACAGTTTGTCTCAGTACAGATTCTTATTAAAATATGTGTTGTGTTAGTAGGAAACCTTTGTATAAAAAAGTATACAACAACATGATCATGAATATTAGATACACTGCCGTACTCTTTTCTGGTCATTCTAGTTAGTCGTTTTGAATCCTTGGAGTTTTCTTAAAACAAGCTGTTTTTTTTTTATCTGTCAGTGCAGTAAGAAAAGGGTTAGGGTTAGTAAGAAAAGTTCAGCCTTTCCCAGAAAGGCAAGTTTTATTTTTCTTGATTCTAGTGCAGTGATCTTCCTTATTATTTCTTGTTTTAACATATAGATTCTCATTTCTAGAAATAGGTGGAAATATTCTTACTACAAAGGCAGATTATTGTACTGTCTTAAGAAAATAAGACTTCAAGGACAAAAAAATAACTTGATTGCAGTGTATGAGCCCCTGTGTTCTCGTAGAACACGACTGCATTTAATTAAGCTGCAGCTATAAGTGCATTTGTCTGTATGTTGAATGAAATGTGCAGTGTTTCTTTCCACAATCTGAAATAAAAAGATATTGGTGACTAAAAATGGGTAGGCAAAGACTTTATACTGACTTCTAATCCTTCTTTAATGCCGTCTTCATACATGGATATGTGTTGAGGGTGCATGCACAACAAATTCCTGCACAATCTGTCATACTGATTATAAATCTGTCAGGTCAAATTGAGATCAGCCCTCCTGATGCAACAGTCCACTGTGTTGTTTGTGTCTGCGGTGTTCTTAGAAGACTTCACTAGAAAACATTACAACAGCAACATGGTACAATATATGAACACACACTATTCAGACCACAGATAGTGTCAAAAACAAGTTAGTGATGGTTAACTTTAGTCACCGTCATTATCTTCACCTCTTACATAAGAGCTGCAGTGAACCATGGGATAAGAACTTGTGTCCTCATACAGCCACAGTCAAGCTAACGGCAGGCCACTGAGGTGTTGTGGTAAATTAATGTAATTTGTTTTTGACATATGTGGTGGTTTTGTGTGTATGAACTTACATTATAAGTGTTAAAAACAAGCTTAACTTAATGGCTTAATTAGTTACTTTAAATGACAAAAGACAAGAGTTTGGATATCCTATATGCAGTTTATTGTATAACTCGTGTCTTTTGTCACTTATAAAACTTAATTATCACATCCTCTGCCCAGCCAACACAGTTTTTTTTATGTTATAGCCTTGGTTGTACACCTGTGACATCCATTAACATTCATTAATGCACATAAAGTCATAATTTGAGAATAAATCTTAACTTAAGGTCCACTTAGTAAATTAACTTTAACTTTATATTTAACTTTGACATTTACTAAACTTTTATTAAATTAACTTTCAATAACTTTTAAAATTAATGAAATTTAAGTTAATAAATATTTGTATTAAATTTAAGTAAAGGATAGATAAATAGATGTTCATCACAAACACACACTGACTGGATTAATTTCACAGATCATCCACAACTGAATTTAGCATTGCTAGACAACACACTGCAGCTGTTCCGAAATGGTGGTCATCGTGAGTAAAGTGCTCTGAATTGATTTATCTTTTGTTTAAAAGTGACATTAAACTTAGTAGCAGTAATCTGGTGTAGGCTAACATATGGTTCAATACTTTCTCTTCTCGTCAGTACTTTTTTTTGTCCTGGTGCTCACGCTAATATTTAGCTTGCTTGCTAGCTAGCTAACATTCCAATGCTAACACTAACGTCAACAAACCACATTTTACTGCATTGATAGATTTTATTTTAACTTTTTTTTTGTAACATTGGGGAAAGCGGAACAACCCGAAAACACAACATTGACATGATGTCATATATAAAGTGGTAATGACAAACGTGTTGCTTAGTCACCAGCAGCTCGGAGCTAAATTAGCTGGCTCTTAGCTGCTAAATGCTCCACTATGTTCACCAGCTAGTCACTAAGTTGGAAGGTTGTTTAGTTCAATTCTCCCCAACCAGAACTAAAGGACGAATGAAAGATGAAGCACAACGAGAACTTTGCTACTGTACTCTATTGTTTTCTATTTTTCTATACTTTACCACTAGCAAAGCAAACAACTGGGCCTGATTCTGCTTCAGACTCCCATCATGTTGAATCACAAATATAAGTTGTATCCCTTATGAATCTGGTTGCTTTCTTTGCCTGACATTTCTCTTGCCTACGTGGTCTATAAAGAAACAAAAACACTCATCCTCTTCTTCAGACATAAAACTGTTTGTCCTCTAGTTCTTATACTGTGAGTGTATTAGACAGGAGAGATAGCAGTTTTTTTCCTGATAATAACTTGAGTGAGTTCATTTAATTACTATTTGTTTACCATGATTTTTACAGCAGATGATAGCTGAACAGGATTTGTTATTATTTTCACTGCTGGAGAATGAGCTGCATCTCGTCTATATGGCAGTTTTAAATTTCAGTTTTGTCTATGATGTGCTGCCCTATAATATCAGAAATATGAATGACATGCTTCTTCAATAAAATAATAACAGAATCACTAATAAGTTTAAATACCTTTATTGTTGTCTCCCCTCTTTGGGGGCTCAAGATTACAACAAAACAGGACCAAGAGATACTAACAGTGTATAAAAATAAATTAAGGCAAACAATATCGACGACAGGAACAGAAAACATATATTTCCCCCGTGTTCGGAGGTCAAACAACACTGGAGATGAGCTGACCTGGACTCATTTACTGTTTCTGTGCCATACAAATTCATATGATGTGCACTCATAATAAGTTATTATTAAATAGTAGAATTCAGACATAAAGTAGGACAATACATTGGAACAACAGTTTAAAACAGTGCTGCTGCGACAGCATGTGGATGGATGGAAAGGAAACATTTCCTATTTAAACCAGCGGTCTTGACTGGTACCATCTGGCTGACATATTTACGATGAGCACAGTGAGGAATGTTTGTTCTCAACACCCCCAGCCGAATTTTAACAGAAGCAATTTTCAGAACAATACTCTGAAAAAAGGGGTGGATTTCTTGCTAACGAAAAAAAGAAGTAGAATCAAAAACGTATAGCGGTACAAAGAATTATCAGAGGAGAATTGTTCCTCTTTTATGAAATTGTAAGGCCCCACCTTGAAGAAAGGAATTCTTTATAGGTCCTCAACACAACAATGACAAGGACATTCTAGAATTACTCACATTCTGTTCTAGAATTTCCAACATGCTCAGAATTACAAAGTTTATGTTCTAGAATTACTGATAAGTTGTTCTAGAATTACTAAAATTCTGTTCTAGAATTACCAACATGCTGTTTCAGAATTGCTAAAGTTATGTTCTAGAGTTCCTCTTTACATCTGCTTCACTCTCTGCTGCAGGAGCTCCAGCTGCCGGGCCACCTCATTGGGCAGGTCGTCGTTCACCTGTGTGGTGAAGTACTTCCTCACCTCTCCCACCTCCCTCTGCCAGAACTCCTGATCCAGGCGGAACAGCTCATTGAGATCCACGTCCTCCTGCAGGCCCTGGAGATTCAGGGAGTCGCAGCAGGGCAGGTAGCCCACGGCAGAGGGCATGGCACCAGCCTCGCCATTCACCCGCCTGAACATCCAGTCCAGCACACGGATGTTGTCGCCGAAACCAGGCCAGAGGAATCCGGCGGTGGGGCTCTTGCGGAACCAGTTGACGTGAAAGATCTTGGGGAGCTTGGCGCCAGGGCGGTCGGCCATGCTCAGCCAGTGAGAGAGGTACTGTCCAAAGTTGTAGCCGAAGAAGGGACGCATGGCGAAGGGGTCGTGCATGATCACCTTGCCTGCAGAAAAGAAGGAGGACAAAGAGCAGAGAGAGAATGGGTAAGTATCTTTTTAGTTATCTCCTGGAACATAAATCCACCCATAGTAGTTGTCATCTAAAAATGTCACAAATCCAGTGTTTGTGACGAACTCCTTTGTGTACTGACCTTTGTGTTCAGCTGCAGCGGTGGCCTCTGACCTCATGGCTGCTCCAACAAACACTCCATGCTGCCAGCTGAAAGCCTCGTATACCAGAGGGACACCTGAAAGGAACCAGAGTCATAAATTTGATTAGGATTATCTGATTATTTTCTGATATGTCAATGCATCTTCTTCCATTCCTGTCTGTCCCCTTCTGCTCTCTTCTCTCACTTATTTGGTCACACTGCATTTCTCTCATTCTTCCAGTATACTAGTTTCCAGGTTTTTCCACCCAGTTCTTGCTCACCTTCTGGTCTGCGCCCTCCGAAGATGATGGCCTCAATGGGGACTCCCTCCGGGGATTCCCACAGTGGGTCGATGATGGGACACTGACCGGCCGGAGTGCAGAAACGAGAGTTGGGGTGAGCACAGGGTTCACCTGGGGAGAGAAAGACAGGAAGGTAAGCTTTATTTCACAAGATCTTGTCCTTACTCTTAAAGTGTGTGATGTTCTCTAGTTTTATCATCCTTGTTTTCACTTGTTTCACAACTTTATATGTATTTTGTTGCTCTTAAGCTCTTGACAAAAGAGATAAACAAACTCTTACCATCTTCCGAGCTCCAGGGCTTGTTCTTCCAGGAAGTGATGGTGACTCCCTCAGGCAGTGACTGGTCCATTCCCTCCCAGTACACACCGCCGTCGCTGGTCTCTGCAACATTGGTAAAAACGGTGTTCTTGATGATGGTCTCCATGGCGTTGGGGTTGGTTTTGGCTGAGGTGCCGGGTGCAACTCCGAAAAAGCCGTTCTCAGGGTTGATGGCACGTAGGTTGCCTATAGCGAAAGGGAACAAACAGGAGGAAAATATAAATAATGAATGAAAGAAGGTTTAAGATTAGGGTTGGTTTGTATTAGTATTATTGTAATTTTAATGTCCCTGATGGCAAATTGAACCTCACAGTCTTGAGTCCCTCACCTTGGTTGTCAAACTTCATCCAGGCGATGTCGTCTCCCACACACTCGACCTTCCAGCCCGGCAGCGTGGGGCAGAGCATGGCCAGATTTGTCTTACCGCAGGCGCTGGGGAAGGCTGCTGCCATGTACTTCTTCTCCCCAGCAGGGTTGGTGACGCCCAGGATCTGAGTAGGAGAAACATTTGGTTTGATAAGAATGGACAGGTTGTTGGGGGAAGTCCCTATGATATGTTAGGAATGGATAGGTGGGCTCAATCCCTTACTTAATCGACATATCTACATATTTCTTTCTTTTCATTCCTTACCAGCATGTGCTCTGCCAGCCAGCCCTCCTCCTTGGCGATGCGCGAGGCAATGCGCAGAGCAAAGCACTTCTTCCCCAGAAGGGAGTTCCCTCCATAACCACTACCGAATGAGATGATCTGCCTGCGGTCCGGGATGTGGGCGATTAACGTCTGCTCGGGGTTACAGGGCCAGTTGTTCACCAGGGGCTCTGAAAGAGAAATCGGTGAATTTGAATGAGTGGACAGCATGTGTTTGGAGGACAGAAGAAAACTTCACACACAAAATTATAAGTGAATATAGTAGTAGTCGCAGTAATACCTAAAGCAGTAACTGTTGTAGCTTTGGCAGTAGTAATAGTAGCTGTTTCAGTAATGACAGCATCATAATCACTATTCGTAGTTGTAGCAGTAAGGGTAGCAGTGGTTATGTTAGTTACTACTATTGTTTTCACTAATAGTAATCAAATACTAAAAGTAATATCAGTGGCACCAATAGTAGCATTAAGAGTGCTAATGCACTAAAGGAGGTATCAGCAGTAATATTGGTTGTAATACTAGAAGTGTAACAGTAGTTCTAGTCCTTTTCATTAGTATTCATTAGTATTCAGCATTGCCTTTGTGCTGCTGAATGAATATGGCGTAAAAATTAGTTGTTGTTGACATACTTTTGAGCGGTAGAGGACAGCCGACAGAGTGCAGACAGCGGACGAACTCGCCCGTCCCCAGAGCGGACAGCACAGCCTTCCCCATACGGGTCATCACCCTCATACTGGCCACCACGTAGGGAGAGTCCGTCAGCTCCACACCGATCTTAGAGAGGGGGGAACCTACTGGACCCATGCTGAAGGGAATCACATACATGGTACGACCTGAGGACAGAGAGTCAGAGATGACAACAAGGTTTTACTGCAGTTGTGTACTTCTCATTACTTGAATGTTCTCAGATATCTATGTATCAGAAAACCATTGAGTCAAAGTGCTCAAAGTCACCTGACTTTGAGCACTTTTTCTAAAATTTTAAATGGTTTTGCTTAAAACAATCTTTGTCAGCTAAGCTTTTTGAAGCAGTAAAAATGATAACTGATCATTTTCCACAATGTTTCTTCATCTTTCTGAGTACACAATGAAGGAGCTGCCTACTTTTTAGGCTTTTTACTACAGTTCAGTTTCACACTAGTGAACTTACTCCCATGTTACATAAGTAAAATAGCAGTTGATATAGCAGTACTTGCTCATTCTACCACTGGATTCCTATGATTACCACGTATCAAACTGGAGCCTGGGTTATGTTTTTCGTGTGAAATAAACAGCATTTGATTGGTGAATTAGCTTGTCCTAATCTTATACCTGGTGCTGTTTTAATGTATGCCCATATTGCACTGCACATACTGTACATCAGCAGTAAAAACAATGGTTGAAGGTTATATTGAGTCTCTGTGGTACCTTTCATGCAGCCGGGGAACCGCTGAGCCATGGCCTTGTCAAATTCTTCCGGGGACATCCAGCGACCCAGCTGGCTGACTCCACCCCCCAGTGGTGTAGGCACCGTGTCCCTCTGGTCCTGGGTCACAATAACAGTCTTACTCTCCACGCGAGCCACGTCCCTCGGGTCGGTCCTGGCCAACCAGCTGCAGGAGGAGGAAGAGGGGGAATGGAGGTAAGAAGTGAAAGAGGAAGAGGAGGGAGGGGTGAGAAGGATGGAAGGGAAGAGGCAGAAAGAGGGAGGAGGAGGGAGTAAGAAGATGTTAGGGCTTCTTTTTGATTCAAATTTGATCCCATTTTAGAATTTCATGTTTTTTTTTCAGTGTCAAGTACAACATTTAAGTCATGCCAAAGAGGCTATTACACAATGTTTACTGCTGGATCAACAAACAAAAGTTGCATGTCAACCTCACACCTGAAGCAATGCTGCGGGTAAGCAGGTGTGGTCTGTCTGAACGAGGTGGACTTAATGGTTTGTCAGAATGTAGACCTTTTCCTTGTATTCATTTAAACAGCTGCTGATGATTGACTGATGCACATTGTCTTAAAAAACAACATGACTGGGCAATCCACCAACTGCATTGGGTTACCTCCAACTTAGTTACAAAAACAACCACAGCTATGACTGCTGATAGTCAAAAATGCTTTGAAGACCTGTTATTGTTTCACTAACCAGATAGGGAATCAGGTTATCATCAAACAACATCTTTTATTTCACCCAGGTCATGCTCTTACTTGGGGCTCTTACCCCCACCAAAAAAAGATGAAAAGATCCCTAAAATTTCAGAAAATGTCCTCTGATAAAATACTACATTTCTAACCCCTGCCGCTACCTAAAAATCAACTTAATCCCCAGCCAACCTACCAGTTCTCATATTTTTGGAGCTTCTTGATCAACCCCTGCTCCTCCAGCTGGGTCAGGATGGCGCGGTTCTCCTCGTCTGAGCCGTCGCAGATGTGGATGGAGTCGGGCTGGCACAGACTCACATTGGCATCCACAAACTCCTTGACGGCCGGGCTGAGGGCACTGAGATCGCCCTGCAGGATCCTGGGACCGCTCTGGTTCTGGGACTGAAGCTGAGGAGGCATGTCTGGAGAGAGAGTGAGCCGATAGACGGAGAAAGAAAGGGCAAGAGGAAGTCTAGGAGTGGACAAGCCTGGAGAAAAGATTACAGTGAGGGTGGAAAAGAAAGGGAAAAGAGAGGAGACGAGAATAGCATAATATGGGTGAGGAGAAAAGTTAGCAAGAGGGTGATAAGGAAAAGAAAGGAGATGAGGTAAAGGAGCGAGGCAAGAGGGTAGGAAAGAGGAGCAAGGATAGAAGAGGAGATGCAAAGAAAGGAGTAAAGAAAAAAGGATGATTGGAAAGTAGTGGAAGGAGAGGGAGAACAAATCGGAGAAAAGTAAAAAGGAGAGGACGAGAAAAGAGATGAGAAAGGGAAAGAAAGGGTAAAAGAAAGAAGATAAAATCAGTTAAGCACATGAATATTTTCCAAAAAGTATAATAAAGTGCTCAGATTTTAGAAAACGTCTTTTTTTTCCTTTTTTGAGATTTTAGATTTGGTCTCATTTATACTCTTTTGCATGAGAAACACTACATCACATTTCAATGAACTGCTGCAACCTCCAGGTCAGACAGAGTCTGGGTGATGCAACAGCAGCCCCATGCAGATCCCCTCTCACTCTGCACAGAACCCCCATATCCCTCCTGACGTTACACACACAAGTGGCGCTGAAAAGAAAGAACATCAGGTTACCTTCAGTAGTTTGTTTGGAGCAGAGAGCCTTTAGCTTGGCCTCATCAGTTGAGGTGTCTGGTGGCTGTTCTCAGGAGAGTTGAGCACTGTTTCTCCCTCTTGGTCAGTTGTATCTGCTGTGGAGAGGGTTTGTTCTTTTTATACCCTGGGATGTCCCACAAGAGGAGGGAGGGGAGGAGGAGGAGGAGGAGGAGGAGGAGGAAGAGGAGGAGGGATGGGGGGAGGCCCGGCCTCTGGGTTATTTGCATGAACCAGTTGTTCCCTGTGGACCTGAAAAACACTGTCAGGCCACCAGTGAATCATTAATTAGCAGCAGGACGTAACGTCATCTTCACGTAACCGGTTCCCTCTGCCCACAGCTGAACACTGATACCTGGCAGTTGGCTCAGATCCCAAAGAGAGACAGACAGCTTTATCCTCACCACTGTCTCTCTCTGTAATACCCTCATTCATTAGTAACGCTTTAGATTACAGCCACAATGTACAGCGTAATTACTCCGAAGTTACAGTGCAATCTTTTGTACTTACGTAGCAAGTAGGTACAGGGGAACAGTTATGGAATAAGGGGGTAACAATTCGGGATTTTACAAAGAATTTATACTGTAGTTATTTTTTAACTACTGGGTATCTATTCTGTTATTACAAAGTATTTATGACCTACTGAGTAACAATCTGGACATTTGGGAGAAATTTAGAGAGAATGTATACCAGATTGTTACTCAGTAGGTCATAAATACTCTGTAATAACAGAATAGATACCCAGTAGTTAAAAAATAACTACAGTATAAATTCTTTGTAAAATCCCGAATTGTTACCCCCTTATTCCATAACTGTTCCCCTGTACCTACTTGCTACGTAAGTAAGTACAAGTAAGTAAGTAGATACCCGCTAGTTAAAAAATCACTACAGTATAAATTCTTAATTACGCTGTACGTTGCTTTCTGTAATCTAAAGCGTTACCCACTCATTCCTGAAAAGGAAAAGCCAGGGTGATAAGGTCCGGGTGTATGTACTGTTCGTTTGGCCAGTTGAAGTAATTGTGAATTAGTCTTGATTCATGTTTTCTCACTCAACTCATGCATCCTTTTTTTGGTTTCAAAGCGCTCATTTCCGTGCAAACTGGATAGAAATATAAAAATTTAACACACTGAAATGAACAGGTGTGATGTGTTCAGATCCTTCACTGTATTACGTTCTCAGGTGTAAAAGAAAGGTGCATTTGTTTTTTTTTACACTTTTTCCTCTAAATCAACAAAATGAAGTGACACCAAATTCATTGTTTTCTCAAAGATTTCTTTATTTTTTTAAATTCTTTTTAATTGTTAATGACTTAAGACGAAAAAAACAATCCTGTAATATTCTCTCTTTCCATCTCTCTCTGTCCTCTTGGTGTGGAAACCTCTTGTCTTCCTGCAGCAGCTGCTGCTGAACTTTGACCCACATTACTAAGTGATGTAAGTTCAGGGTTCGACATTGTCAGGCCGGTGTGTGACGTGAGCAGCACCTTGGCTGACCTTCTTATTGGCTGACAGATGGGGGCTCGCCCTCGTGTGGTCAAAGGTCAGCCACAGAAATGCGTGTGTCTGTGTGCAGCATTTAAAAGGAACCTCTAAACAAAGACAAAGACAGCCTTTAAATGTAAAAGTACGGAGAGTTGTAGTTGAGTTAAAGTTGGAGTAAAGTTAGAAGAGTTAATAGTTTTAGTTGTAAAGGTATTAGTGTTAGTTACAGCAGTAATAATGGCAATTGTAGCAGCACCACTTGTAATGATCAGACTGTGGAGTTGCCAGATTAAAATAACAGGATTCTCCATGGGCTGAAGTGCTTTACTCATTCTTTAAAGAGGCTGATGTGCTGTATATCTACAGGAATCATTTGTGTTGTAATTAAAAGTAAGCTTTTTTAGCTTTTTAGTAGCTTATTTAGAAACCAAAAATCTTTAGTCGCACAGCTGAGAACTGCTATTCTTCTTTGGCTGTTGAGGTTGGCCGTGTTGTGTGAGCTGTGTGATTTGGTACAAGTGGAAAGTGAGTCCCATTTTTTTTTTTGCAATGTAAATACTACGATGATTTTAGAGCGTAAATTTCCCATCAAATAGCCCAACAAAACCCTGGAGTACAGACAACGAAAGATCTGATTGGTTGTTTAATTTGGATATGTTTTAATTTTGTTAACATTGTCTCAAAATCTTGGAAAAGAAGCCAAAGTGGATAATTGTGGTTTATGAATTTCATTGTAGACATGAAGGTCTGAGAATCTCATTAGTTTTCTTTATTTTTTGACTTTTTGCAATATTGTTTCAAAATGTATATGCAGAATTATGGATCTGGCTTATATTCATTTATTTTGTTTTGTAAGCGCATGTGAGCTGAGTGTACAGTAGTTGTATGCATGACACTATAAAAAACTTCATTCACTTCATTCAGTAGCCGTAGTACAAGTAGTTGTAGTTGCAGATGCAACAGTAGTAATCGTTTTACTAACTTGTACTGGTAGTTGTAGCAGTATTAATCCTATAGTAGTGGTAGTAGTACCATTACTAGTAAGAGGAGGGGAGTAGTAGTAACAGTAGCAGCAGTAGTTGTACTGCTGTACTGGTAGTTGTAGACAATACAACAAGACAATACTTGTGCTAATATTGCAGCTTTGAAATGCTGAGCAGGCGGATGTGAACATGCCTCGCCGCCCTGGGCTTGACCTCAGCACTGATGCAGCAGCCAATAGGTACTTCACAGGGGTCTAACACTGCACAAGACGAGGAACAGGCAGGAAAGAAAACTGCACGACAATGGCATTTAAAGTTACATAACGCCCTGTGCTCAAGTGTTTTATGAACAATATTGTCAGTTGTGCAATACCCTGTCAGCAGTCATAAACCACAGACACCCAGATGATCTTTAACCTGGCTGCTAAACTTTACTGACATTGCATTCTTTACTTTGCTAACATTCGTAGTAGCAGATAGTAACATTTGTACAATAACAGTAGTACTTAATAGTTCCTAGTTGTAGTAATAAAGAGTTTGTACAAAGTCTTGAAAGTTTGGAAATGCTTAATTTTAACCGTTATGTTTTCAAGGTTAGGAATATGCTTGAATTCAAATATACTCCTTGAAAAATGCTTGATTTTCAACATAATCTGGTGTTTCATCATCGACACAGTCACTCATGGAAACCAAACATCTTTTAATATTTGAAATGAAACTGATCCCATCGTCATATTTGTTTGTTGTATTTATAGTAACAATTTAGTCACAATTTAGTTAGTATGTGATGATAAAGGCTTCGAGAGTCTGGACATTTTTGGTTTAGGTACCTTGAAAGTGCTTGAATTTTACTTTAAAAAGCTGTGCGAACCCTGGTAATAGTACTTAAGTGAGTGTTTGTTTATGTCTATGTGTTAGCCTGATGATAGCCTAGCAAACAGTCCAGGGTGTAAACTACCTCTCACCCAGTGCATGCTGGGATAGGCCTCAGCCCCCAGTGTGACAATAACAATCTCAACCTCGTCAGCTTACTATATTTTTCAGGGCTTTTGACCACACCTCATGGTCTTAACCAGCTCATGTGTTTCGCAGCTAAAGAGGCAGATATTCCCCTCAGGAGTAGGTGGAGGGCAAACCAGAGATAAAGCAGAGTGAATTCATCAGGTGAACTCCAGTTGGATGATAATGTTGTGTCTGCTGGATGTGTTAAATGAGCAACAACTTAACAACTTTATATGGCGATAATATGTCAGTATTGTGTTTTTCGGCTTGCTCTGCTGCCCCCAAGTGCCCAAAAAGTAACACACATAGATGAGCAAACATTTTTGATACGAATCTCTTAAATCTGGTTGTCAAAGAATGTTGAAAAATAAATTTGTCAGCGCTCTTTGGTGGACAAACTATGTAATGGTGACAGTTTCTAAATGACCTCGAACATATCTTATTGCCCGGGCTCTCCACCTGGTGAAACAGGAACAAAATTAAAAATTACTATGGAAACATTACTGAAGTTTCTTAGCAACATGTTTAAGGGCTTTTTTTAAATTCTAGGGTAATTTCCTTGAAGTATGGCATCACTTTCACATTTGCGTTGTATGTGGAGATCAAATTAACAAAGAAACCATCCAACACATGCCCCAAACAAAAGGATTTCAGGCCAGATTTGATTAAGTTTCCAATAAAGGAAAGCATGGTTGTAGATGTCACATTACACCTGCAGGCAGCACTTGGAAGAACTGCTGTATCAAATAGAGATTTCAATACAACTCAGCTTCTTAATCTTACTCAATCTGTTGATGACATTACCATGCAACCAGATCGGAAGAACATCAGTCTTTCATATGTGAGATAATGCAGGAAGCTCCCAGCTATCTGACGCTGATATCTTAACACTGATTAAGATATTGCAGCGTTCAAAGGAAATGCTTTGCTTTGAGTTTGGTCTGTTTGTTAAGCAAGATGTACAGTAGTTGTGCTGTCATACAGTGCAAGTCCCAGCCTATCTATTTGTGCTGTTATACTGAAAACTGTGTACTTTTATTTCACTCTTGTTTGTTCTTGTTTCAAATCAGTATGAAGGATGAACTTTTCTAAACCCTTTCTATTCTGTCTTTATGAATGCAGATTGCACATTCAGCACTTCACTTAGTTGCCAATTTATTAGGTACAACTAGTTTAAACTAATGAAGTCTCATACAACAACAGTCCTGCAATAAATAAATAAAGAAATCTGGAGCAACATTGGAGCAACATTTTTCAAAATAATCCCCCAGACTCCCAACACATTTGAAGTAAATGAGCGATTGAGACTGTGATGACTTTTGGAAAAAAAACATACTTTTGAAATGGGGTTTCTTTTAGGGACATTTTTGGGGACCACCTTGGTTTGCATGGTGTCAATGACAACGTTTACGTGCACACAAATTTTTCACTGTTATTCCGAATTAGGCCTTTTTCCAAATGTAGCATTTTCCGATTAAGACATGTGGCACTTGTTTACGCTCAGCTCTGTGTGTTGTAAACAAACCAACTAGCCAGCAGTTTGCAGGGCTGGGGTAGAGATGCAAGCACTAAAGGAAAGCCCACATGTCTGGTCAGAAGGGGAAACACACCTACTTTTAAACAGGCGCTCAAGCAGCTTAGGACTTCGACCCTTGTCAAAGGGCAAAAAAACTGAATATTTTGTGCATACACGTAGTTACTGGTTTACCAGTGACCAATAACTTACATCATGCAGTGTGCATGTCCTAAACAGAGTCTGAAAACAAAAACAACACAGTGTAGAGAATTCTACGTAGAATTTCTTATACGGTAAACAGGAGATAAATGATTTGGAATGAATCATAATATACATTTTATTCATTAAATTTTGGTAACATAAAGTGTGTGTGTGTGTGTGTGTGTGTGTGTGTGTGTGTGTGTGTCAGGGCGGCTCTGTGCGTTTACGAGCTTTCTGGGACAAAAACACTGATAGAGCAACGCTGACTGAACAACTTTCATCAATAGCTACTTGCTCAACAACAACTGATAATGTTATTTTGTTAGCTGTGTGTGTGTGTGTGTGTGTGTGTATGCTACTGTTTGGCCAGTGCAGCCACTATGTTTTAAATAAAGGGAGGACACATTTCATTTTCCACTTTATTTTCCTCAACTGGCACTGTAACGTATCTTTTCAATTTACAGTCACATGGTTCCTATGTTTATAAAAATCAATAATCAATAATAAATTGATGAGAAGATCATTGTAACACAATGAAATGTTACAATGTGATGAAAAACGTAGTGAATTGCATGACCTGGTTGTTTGAGAGCAGGCGTCATAGAACAAAATGTTTCTAAGGGATTACGACATCCTCTGATATGGGTTATGTCTGTACTGTATATGCGTAACATGAGCCTATATATTGGAAACTTACACTGCATGACTGTATCAAACATAAACCAGGGTTTGTTTTGTTAAACTGGCACAGGGAGATATGCTATCTCCAGTCTTTCCTGTTGGTTATTGTTTTGTAGGTTTGCAGCTGTTGTGGCTCATATTCAACATATTCAAGCACTATTAACTGCAGTTCATGCAAACATCTGTCAACTGTCAACATCACAAGATGTCAGTGATTTGGATGCATTTTTTTCTATGAACAAAGCCAATATAATTTAGCCTTCAAGATATTTTATAGCTTGTTTAGCGACAGTGACCTTTTCAGCAAGAGATGACAGACAGCTATCAAGGCACCGTCCTTGTTTTGAAGAGGAGGTTGCATGGTTTGGTGCACGGTATATTGGAAGATGATTTTCTTCTCTGATCAGGTGGATTTGTTCACAGATTGTGACACACAAAACTCTAGTGTCTGCTCTGCTCGAGGTAGCCAGTATCAATGCTAACGGTAGCTTCAGTTATGACATATAGCTTAGCTTGTATGCTAATCATATAATAAGATACTATATCCACCACTTTGGTCCAGACTGAAATATCTGAAGAACTATTGGATGGATTGCCATGAAATTTGGTACACACATTCATGTCCCCCTCAGGATGACTTGTAATCACTTTGGTGACCCCTTAAATTTACTTCCAGCGCCACCAGCAGGTCAAAATCTTGGTTTATGATCAAATAATGCAAGGCCTATTCCCATCAGCCTCAGCTATACTCTGTGTTAACATATTAACACGCTAGACTACGATGGTGAACATGGTAAGCTTTACCTGCTAAACATCAGCATGTTAGCATTTTTATTGTGCTAACATGCTGATGTTAGCATTTAGCTCAAAGCACCACTGTGCCTAAGTACAGCCTTATTGAGCTGCTAGCATGACTGTAGACGCTAAGTCTTGTTTATACTGATAATGTGAAAAAGTCCTTTCATTTCATGGCTCAGATACTTTAACTCATAAACTGAGCATATACTGTACAGTATACAATCTATATCATATCTAGTGATAATCTTATATGACTGGTTTATGGTCGGAGGAAGAAAGGGTTTGACCAGTTACATCTGTAAAGAGAGAAGGTCCAGATAACACAGGATGGGCATGTGAAGTACAGACAGGCAATTAACTGAAAACACAAGTGGCTGTAAGTTCATAAAATCCCTTGAAGTAATGCAATACGCCAGTACTGCCGGCCGGGCTTTGGACCAAAATGAAAAAGGCCCACCATTTGAACACCTACTTTTAAAAAATGATGGATAGCAAAGATTTACATATTTCAGTCCTTGTATGAATCTTTAAGCTTGAGTTTAAAATTAAATGTGCTTATTATTTAATTTAGCTGTGGTGATAATTCAGTTTCACTTTGATTTGGATACTTTTACACTTAGACTCACTGAGGTCGAGACCAACTGCACATGCTCAACTCTACTCAAGTCCCCACTGGGGCTCATCCCTATGTTCCCAGGGTCCTATGTTCCCAGGGTCCTATGTATAAGCTGTAGGTGGTATCTTTGGCTATCTTTACAGTTCAAATTGCAAAAGAGCGATTAAGGGAGATGAACGTTTCATGTGTGGAGTTATCAATGTCTAAAGTCAAGAAAACAGTCTTGCCCGCAAATTTGAGGCCATAGGTTTCGAGGAGTATAACATCATTAAGCAGTTAGGTGGGTGATTTCAACATATTGACCCAGGGAAACATACATTGAACATTTGAACTAGGGAAACCATTTGAAAGGTCTCATATTAAGAGGATATTGAGCTGGGGAACATAGGGGGTGAGGGGGAGCATAGATATGCTGGTCACAGAGTCCAAAGTGTCTTGGTTGCTGCAACAAAATCTTATACCTTTCTGCTGCCAGTAAAACAGCAGACTGTTGTGGGACTTGAGATGTTAAAGTCATTGTCCAACAATTCCTGGGACTCCAGCAATGAACATCATGGTTGATGAGTGAACCCAATGAGGCACAATGGGTAAACTTGGCTAGTTATTTTCTCAATTAATTGATTAATCCAAAGCCCAATTCTCAGAGCCAGGTGACCTCCTCAGAGTGGTTGTTTTGTCAAACCAGCAGTCCAAAGATATTCCATGAATTATCATAAAATGCTAAGAAAAAACAGCAAAGATTCATATTTTAAGAAGGTGGAATCAGTGATTCTTTGAACAGTCTTGCTTAAAAATGACTAATGATTATGAGCGATTAATTGATTATCAAACATATTGCTGATTTAGTACGTTTCATGAGCTGTGATTTCTCTGCAGTCCACCACAGCTAAAGAGAAATGTGTCCGTGCACAGTAGGACACAAAATCAAAGAACGTTACTGAGAACATTCCTCGTTACTGAGAATCAAAGCACGAAAGACAGAAAAATAATCTGAATCTTGCTGATTACAACTTTACATTTCTGAGAGAAGGTGATGATGCACTCCAGGGTTTAGTGGACTCTGACGCTCTTCATCAGCGTGTTACTCGAGTGACGACAGCAGCAGGTACAAAACAGATCAAAGTGTTTCGTTCAGCACGGTCCAAACTGTGCACCGCGTGATTCAAAGCCTATAACAAACAGCAGCTGCACTGGAAGAGGTTAAAGTACCAAGTACACTGACGTAAAGCCACACATCTGATAACTATACAGGGTCTTGGGGGGGGCTTTTTGTGTTGTAAGAGTAATACAGTTGTAAGAGTAATACAGTTTGCAATTTGTGGTAAAAATCTGGACATTTACAGACATCAAAAATAAAAAATCATAGTTCCCACAGTCTGGGAAATCCTGGAAAAATTCTCAAAATTGAATATTCATCTTCCAGGCCTGGAAATGTTTAAGAACGCTGTATACTTTCTCTACACTTTGGGAAAAATAATTACATTTAAAAATCATATTTTAAGCTTTTTTGGAAATTCAAATTAAAAAAGTACAGGAGTAATTTGAACAAATGTGACACTGATCAGGCCACATAAATTACAGAACTTAAAATATTACTACTTTTATGATGATGTTAAATAAAGTCTTTTGTGTCACTTGTTCCGCTCTTGGGTGTTTTCTTTACATGTGGATATATTTCATTTCATTTTAAAGTAATGCAGCCATGAAGGTATGGAAACGGGTTCATTATATAATACGTTTGGGAAAATAAGAGAAGGGTATTTATGCAGTGTACATACACTTTTTCGTGTCATTTTGCCAGTGTTGTGCCATAAACCTAGATTATTAATTTGTGTCAAAATAATAACAACATAAGAGTGAGTGAATTCTGTGTGGTTAGGTTGTTGAGAAGAGCTGAACAGGGGACCAGAGGGCAGTGATGTGTAGGAGGAAGAAGCTGGAGATTGTTAGTGAATATAGTAGTAGTTGATACTGATGTGTCGACCCTCTGGCTCTGCCATGGCCTGTAAAGGTCTGGGTCTCGCCCTGGGCTGCTGCTTCTGTTCTGCGTCTCCCTTCAGGTCCAGGTAGGCCGGGACTATGTTCCTTCCCTGTCTCACTTCATCACTGGCTCTCCTCCTTACACCATGTTTTCTTTTGTTTGGTTTGATTTAGTTGCGCTTATCTTTATTTTACACTACAGGCTACAACACTACACATTCACACATCCAACACTATTGACTGATCATTTCATACATTGAGTTTATTTATTTTGTTGCAATTTTAATAAATAAATGTTACTAAATTGTTTGATTTGCCAGTACAACCATGTGCTTTTCCCTTCCTTTGTCACGGTCGTGACGCTGAGAAGTCAGAATTACGTTTTCAGCAATACAGAAAAACCTTCATTTTGTCTTTTTCAAAAAGCAGAGACAGATCAGCGCGGTACTGAAGCCTGACCCCTGATGTGGACACACCAACAAGAACTGGAGTCTTTGATTAGCGCGCCACCTTGTGTCTCATTAATACACTGCAATCCAGTCCAGAGTTCAACTACTGCACGGAGATAAGAGACAGTCTTGCTTAAAGACTTTAGCCACCTTGTTCCCATCTCTGAACTAAGAGCTATGTTTCCATGGTAACAAGCCTCCTATAATTGATAATCAGTGTCACCTGCTGAGAGCTGAAAAACAAGAAAATGTGGCTTACTTGCGGTTTACTAATGGTGATGTAGAGTGAACAATGTAGAGGGAAGCAGTGGTTAATGTCGTGTTCATGTCATATTGGAGTTACCAGTCGTGTGTACAGAAATATAAAAACCACAACTTGTGGTTTTAGGGTTGTACAATTATACTAAAACCTGTATTCACACATCGTAGCTTCCCACGCTGCACACAAACACTGGGCGGATGGATAAACTGAAAGAAATAGTTCCAGCACATCTCCCCTGCTTCCAGTCTTTATGCTAAGCTAAACTCCTCCCGACTCCAGATCTGCACAGACACGAGACTGTTGTCGTATATTGTATTCAATTTAAATCACTTTGTCTGAAGGAATACCTACATTTCTTAATGCCAACAAGTGTATGATATATTTGCATGTATTCATGTGCGCATGAAATTAAATAAAAAGCAGGATTAAGATCATAGATCTTAACTTTACTGTAGAACAACCTCATACCTGATCCGAACAGAGTAAAGAATCCATGCTTGATTAATAATTACAGATGTCAAAAGTGAATAAATAGACCAGGTTTGTTCAGCTACAGTTGAAGACAAACAGGATGTTGATGATGTTATTGATGTTGTTACTCTTTCTGTGTTCATTCTTAAGATATTTTTCTTTTCAGTTGGAACAGACTTTCGATGTAAAGTTGTGCTTTAGTTTCTGTTGTTTTACTTATTGTTTTCAGTTCAATACAAAAAATCCTCTGTTGGATTTGTTACAGGATCACTTCTGACACTTCTGTCAGAATTACTGTATGATAATATAGAGCATGTAGAGCTGGACATGACAGTCATAATTATGATTAACGTATTAACACACACACATTAACATCACAGACTTCCATTAACCGGAGGTCTGTGATGGGACATAAACTCCAGTCTCTCTTCAGAAAGGACAGTGACACCTAGTGGACTAAAACAGGAGTGAAACATTCAAGAGAACCTGCTGCTTCTCTCAGTCACAGAGTGCCACCACAGGACTGGACAGTTCATGGACGGTTTTCCGTGTGGAGTTCAGAACACGTCCTGTTGTAGCCATTTGTAGAGTTAATTAGCACGATGTAGCAGCTAATTAGCCGACCCAATTTATAAACCTCATGTTGCAGCCAGTTTGTGTCACTCTGTAGCTGCTCAACTGACATGATTCAGTCATTATTCAGTTACAGTGTTGCTTAAATTTTCATATTTTGAACTTTGTGATTACTATTCAACATTATGCTTACTGCTGTGTAGTTGTTGGTTTAATGTGTCTTTGCCTAAAGAATAAATCAAGTGGTTCTTTAGATTATTGCTATATTGAATTGAATCTTGTTTTCGTACGTTTACTTAGGGCTGCAACTAACGATTGTTTCAATTAATCTGATTAATCATTTGGTCCCTAAAGTGTCAGAAAACAGTGAAAAATGCT
This sequence comes from Macquaria ambigua, assembly GCA_008360985.2. Taxonomy (NCBI): domain Eukaryota; kingdom Metazoa; phylum Chordata; class Actinopteri; order Centrarchiformes; family Percichthyidae; genus Macquaria; species Macquaria ambigua. Next base: position 42,256 of record VMKM01000545.1, read on the forward strand.
TCAATTGATCTTCAATTTACTGTCATAGAAGACAAAGAAAACCAGCTGATATTCATAGTTGAGAAGCCACAACCTGTTCATTTTTGGTATTTTTGCTTTAGAAATTGCTTAAACAATTTATCAGTTATCAAAATAGTTGTCAGTAATTTATGTCGATTAACTTATCATTTCAGCTGTACACACAACACACGCAAACACACACTTAGCCCAACATGGCATTTACCTATACGCAGACATAGCTGTGAATAAGTCTCCTTGTTCTGGAGCCTGATGTGGACGGACTAAAATAAAACTTGAAAGATCCCCTCCAGACATGCTTTTAGATATATAGAAATATTTAAAAATATATATACTTAAACAATTACCTATTAAAAATGACAAATTACATGTACTCCTCATTGAAATATCCAGAATCTATGAATATGCAAATATTGTTTCTAAAGTTTATTTGCTGGACTCAAGACGTCTCCTACTTTAGTCAAAAGTCCATTCTCCGAAGATTTCAAGTTGCCACATCACACTTGTGTAAGTTGCATACTGGACTACGATTGGTTTCCAAACTAGTCGTGGCTCGTGCTTGTTCGTTACAGCTGAGAGGCCACGATGGTTCATCAAAGCTGGTGTATGAAAGTTGGTTGTGCTCGGAGAGGTCACAAGTCCTGATTCGTTTTGGTTGAGTTAGACTATGTGTGAAGCTTTGTCAGGACATGTCTTGTACGATGAATGATCAACCATACTGGGTGGAAACACAAAGCACAAAGAAGCAAAGAATTTGACCCTGGAGACCAGGAGTCACCGCCTGCCTGATGCTTCAACTTAGTGTTTGATTGCATTCAGACAAACCAAACTGGCCTCGGTTAGTATATTTTGGAGTTATATTCTCATCAACTTATTGTCATAATAATGTTCACATTGAACATATAAAATGTTGATGTTTGCTGTCATCTGTTCCCTGCAATATTAGCTTTCCTGGTGTTTATGGTTATGTTAAACAACTAACACTTGTTTGAGGAAAAGATTGTAGTTTTGATTAAATATTGAAAAAATAACTAGAGGCATGAAACAGAATATGAACCGTGGCCTCTGGTGTCAAAGTCGTGTACTTTGTGCAACCTGCACCCAAACATCCACCTGTCTATGATTCTTCACTGAGGTATATGTCAGACTATTTCCTGCTTTAAAACAAAATGTCACTAGTGAACACGAACAGGGCGTCATTACGTTTACTCCAAAACACATCAAAAATTGTATATTCGTTGCAAATGAATGCAATTTGTAGGAGTAAATTTTCAGTGACATGTTTCACCCCTCTTCCTGTTAAATTACACTTATCTCTAAATGAATTTGTAAATTTTCAAAGCCAACTCTGTATGAACATTGAAAAGGTCTAAGAGAAAGCATCTCGAAGTGTTGGGTCTTTACACTAATATTTTAAATGCTGGTTCAGCAACTGTGTTCAGTAGAAACAGACATGCAGTTGAGAGGAGCTTTACTTATTTTCATGTTACATCTTAGATGCTTTTCCATTTGATTTCATTCATTTCCATATTGTTATTTTACAGTCAAACCTCAAACGATGTGGAAAACATGATGGAAATGTGACATTTGTGTTTGTTTCATGTATTAATTTGGGGAAGGTTCCAGTCGCACTTTTCCACCTCAGCCAAGCATAATTTCTTTTGCAATATTTTGACTTTTTTGACGTTGACGTTCTTTTACATGCAAATGAAAAGTGAGGATGGAAATTAAAACAAGAGGATGGAAACGCACATTGAGAGAGTTTCCCAATGACAGTTCGACGGTCGTGTCCTGCTGCAGTAGACAGATGCAGTGGTTATGGGACGAAAAGCAATTAAATAAACAGACCTCCACTTTAGATTGAAAGAATACAAAAAACCCTGTGATTGACTGGCGACCAGTCCAGTGTGTACCCCGCCTCTCGCCCAATGTCAGCTGGGATTGGCTCCAGCCCCCCTGCGACCCTCTGAGGATAAGCGAAAATGAATGAATACAAAAAAAGAAAATCTGACATTAAAAAAAAGAAAGCCCACACAAACTGTAAAAACACAGTTGGAGTCAAGACTTCTTAAGGGTATGTGAAAGTTTTTGAAATAGTAAAAGAGGAATCGGTCAACTTCAGCTGAGGAGCGTTACTTTCGTTCTCTCATTGGTGTTTGGTTTGAGTTTCCTGTGTGAAGTCTGACGCTGTTTTAGGATCCAACGTTTTTGAACTTGTTCATGAAAGTTGTGATTCATGATGAAATGACCAGAGTTTGTATTCACTGACTGTCTGAACTCAACAAAGATTCCCTATGAGTGCCTAAACATTACATTAAAAACGCTTTAGTGGCCATGAGCAGATATTGTAGAAAAAACAAATGAAACACTGACAGTTTTCAGATGCATTCATGATAAATGTTTCCTAATTATGTTGTTGTTGGAGATGTTCTTTCAAAATGCATTTACTGTTGCAAATTAGTGGTTTTTAAACTTCATTTTTAGGAGAAAAGGTTGGACTAAACAGGATCAGGGTGAATGGCTACAGTAACTGCAGTTGAAAGGGAAGAATCATTTGCGAACTGCACACCAGGGGTTGCGAATCCACAACAATCTGGTCTCACTGCAGCTTCAACATGAAATGCTTCATGTACCTGCTGTTTCAGTGTCTTTTCTCTCGGTCTTTGGTGGGTGAGTAATTCTACTTTTGTCCTTTTTTCTGTATCCATTGTTTGTTTTATTTGGGCCGCACAGCATGTTGGAGTTAAAATATTGCCGTTGATTTCCCAGAAGGTCAAATGCTGTATATATAGAAGCTGTATATATGCAGTACTGTTTGTCTCAAGCCGTTTTTCGACACTATGTGATTCACAGAAAAACTTGAATACTTGCTTATATGTTCTATAAAATGTAACTTACGTTATATTTACTCTAGCAGAATATATTACTTATTCTACTACAGTGGTTGACCTTTTTATTATATTACCATAACTTATTGTACTCAAGGCAGTGACTGAAGAAAAATGCGAACTACCTGCATACCACTAACAGTAAGTGAGAAGGCATGTTGTGTGTGTGTGTGTGTGTGTGTTTAGGAAGTCTGCAGCCTGTAAACATCATCAGATATTGGTATCTGCAGATTTAGGGCGTCTAATTTCCCCTTTTTTAATTTTTGCGTACACTCCAGTGATCTGAGTATGAGGAACTTTTAATGCAGCTCTGTGCTGTGCTGGTGGCTATATGTGGGCTTGTGGCCACAGAGAGAGAGAGAGAGTCACATAATGGGTAAATCTCTGTGGATTGTCCTAACTATTAACTCTGACTGTTTTAAAAGGTTTTAAAACTTTGAAACAGGTTTTGCTCACTGTAATTATTCCTTTTGTTCATGCTGGACTTTACACCCCTGCTTAATGCGCTTTCAATGTAAGTGATGGGAGACAAAATCCACAGTATGAACAGGAGTCATGAGTCAACATTCATATGGGCACCTGACTATTGTTTTAAGACAGACTTGAAAAATTGTGAACCTATCTTTTAATATGCTGGACCACAGTTAAAGATATATTTATTTATTTTTATTTAAAACAGGAGTCTACAGCCATGCTAGGCTGTACTTAGGCACAGTGGTGCTTTAAGCTAAATGCTAATGTCAGCATTCTAACATGCTCTCAATGACAATGCTAGCATGCTGATGTTTAGCAGCCAGGTATAATATTTACCACTGTCATGCATCATGAATGTCTGTATAAAATGTCATAGCAATCCATTCAATAGTTGTGGAGATATTTCAGTCTGGTCCAAAGTGGTGGCCTTGCCATCAATGGTGCCTTCCTGCTACCATGACTAAAAATTACTCTGAGCCAATATCTTCTGATCTAATATGTAAAAGCTGAAAGAAAATTACGGGGATGTAAAAGATTTCAGGAAATGAGGAACAACTCCAGTCACACTTACCATGTATTAAATATTAATGGACCTACTATAGCTGCACATTAAAAAAACATATTTAGTATTAAAGAAGAGAGTAAAATGTGTGCTTTCTACTTTACCTGTCAGATTGTGCTGCTGATGGAAATGGATACTTCATGTATGCCGACTTCTGGTGTGCCGTGTACTCCAGAGAGTCCAGAGAGCAGGCGCAGGTGGAGTATCTGGTCGACTGGTATTTCAACAAAGAGTTTACGATGCAGTACAACAGCACGGTCGGGAACTGGACGGGCTTCACTCCAGCTGGATTAATCACTGCGTCTATGTTGAATGAAGACAAGCACGACGTTCTACAGAGAAAAGTGGAGAGGCAGCTGATATGTGTCAACAACGTCGGTTTGATTTTTAACATAACTGAGGAGAACATAGGTGAATATTCAAACACTGGATACGATCTATATTCAATCTCGTGTCTGTGTTGTAAGTATAGAGCTGTACTTAGCTGTTGTGGTTAAGAGAAGCTTTGGAACTATTTCCTGATAACCAACAGTTTATTCATCCATCTTCCAGCTCTTGTGTAAGTTGTCAGATACGGTTTGTGTGCACAGGTACGATATACAGGCTTCACAAGCATGATGGTGTCAAACCTGGCTACCTCACTGTCATGCCAAGACTTGGGGGAGCTGCACAAACTCACTGTTCACCAAGATATAGGTCCAGCATATAACGCTCCCTAAAACCGGGAATTGGATTTTTCTTACCTGCATTGTTGTGACTTTCATTGTGACAGATTCAACACGCTATGTGAGGTCGCACAAGGGTTCAGTCTTAGGCTGTTCAACCTTTACATGCTTCCCCTTGGCTACATCATCAATAAACATAATATTTTAATCCTGATAGACATGTGCTGTTGCCTCACAGATGGTGGACGTGCCATCTTTCAGTAAAAACTCTTCACCTTCTGATTTCAGCTGAACCCAGCGTCACTCTTGTAGAGACCACCAGCGCCGGTCATGACACCATGCTGGTGTGCAGCGCTTACGACTTCTACCCCAAATCTATCAGGGTGACATGGCACCGGAATAGACAGGAAGTGACCTCTGGCGTGACCGTAAGCGACGTGCTGACAAACGGAGACGGGACCTATCAGGTCCACTCTTACTTGGAGTACACACCTGGCCAACAGGACAGGGTCAGCTGTATGGTGGAGCACGTCAGCCTCAGGGAGCCCAAGATATATGACTGGGGTGAGGATGGAGGGACAAATGTATTCATAATGGATTAGATTAGATTACTTTAGCAACGTTAATTGGTTTTGGAACAATACAATGTCCTTTTAAGTTTAGCTTTTTTTGTCATTAACAGGCATTGTGTATTCTGCACATATAATACATGTTTCTCTTATCATTTTGTTGCAGACTCTTCCTTAAATCAGGCTGAGAGGAGCTACTTGATTGGTGGAGTTTGTGCTCTGCTGTTGGGAGCAGTGTTTCTGTCCTTGGGATTGATGCGGTACAGGAGGAAACGCTGTGATCTACAATTTTCAAATGTTTTATAATCCAATAAAAAAATCTGTTAAATCATTAGATTTTCAATCTGGACTTCATTTTCCCCTCTTTTATAAAATGAAACTTTATCTACATACTGTCACACAAAAAGATGCAATACAATGTGCCGTGGGAGTGAGTTGAAAATGATCAGAAGCATCTTAATCTATTTATTATTTTTCTTCACAGTAGATGTTACTTGTGAAACACAAGCTACTTTATCTGAGTAGCTTGTGTAGTGTGTGCTGTAGCTTCTCTAGCTAGCTTCTCTTGTAGCTTCACCAACACTGATATTACTGTTGTAAGACTTAAGACCTGATCTTGTTTTTGTTTTTTTTACAATGGACTGATCAACCATTGGCTGAGTACAAGACTAATAGTCATGCTAGCAGCTCTGCAAGGCTAATGTCAGCACACTAACATGCTCACAGTGACAATGCTAACTTGTAGATGTTCTCCATCTTAGTTTAATGTGATAGCATGCTAGTATTTGCTAATTAGCACTAAACACAAAGTACAGTGAGGATGATGGAAATGTAATAGTTTTGTAGATATTTGGTACTTTTGACAGTGATGATAATGCTAGATGAAGTTAGAAGTGAAGGAATCAACACCTAACCATGAATGTCTGCACAAAATGTTGTGCCAGTCCATCTTGTAGATACAGAGATAATTTACTGGATAAGTGAAAACTTTGACCCACTGGTGGCGCTAGGTGAAAAGTCAGGGGATCACAAAAGTCATCTGTATTCATCCTCTGGGGATCATCAATTATTGTACCAAATTTCATGGCAATCCATGGAATAGTTGTTGAGATAATTTAGCCTGGACACAACTAGTGTGACTGAAAACACAGACTGCAGCTCCCAGCGACCCTCCAGTGGTTCCATCCCACCGTCACCACGGTTACACACACAGGACAGAGAGAAGAGATATATGTGTCAGGGAACTCCATCTCCATGACGACGGTAAACAGGTCTGTCAGTGTGGCTTACACACAGGTGAAACATTAGCCGGACAGAGAGAAAGAAACCACACACACACTGACACACACACACACACTCACGCAACACACACACTGGTCAGGACAGATGGCGGATTCACAGCGAATATCTGAACCCATCAACTTTGTGCATCAAGATGAAATCTGGTAAATCTGCTAACTGCTACGTTTTTTCAGTGCTGTGTATCATTTGTGTTTTATATCAATCTCTTTGTATAAAAAGGGCTGAGCATTTGAAAACATGTTACTTAGTATTGGTGGCAGAATTATGTTTAGGATTACTTGACAAAATTATGAAAATGTTCTGATCTTTTTCTTGTTTTAAAACATATTAGATTAGATCATTTGTAACTGAATAATCCATATGAGTCTTCCTGTATGCGTGTTGTGAATTATTACTATTATCATCATCATTATTTTTCTTTTTTTTTTTTCACTCTCTCTTCCACATCATCCTCTCTCTTCTTCCTCCTTTTCTTTTCTTCTTAATCTTCCTGTAAAGTGCATTGTGTTTTCCCCTGGGGATGAAACATGCTATATAATAAATACAGCTCGCCATACTAGCTTATCATGTTATGCCGAGAAAAGATCCTTGTTTTAAATGAGATTTGATATGTCATTATAATGACAAGTGTTACTTTTTTAAATGAGATAAGTTGGCTTTGTGTAGTAACAAGACAGCGTAAAGATAAAATGATATGCTACAGCAAGAAAATACAAAAATGTAATTATTTGATTTGTAGTAATAACGAGAAAAAGATTTCATTGCAACATAAAAAGTATCTTGTTATTTATGTGAAACTGCAAATATTTTTTGTCATGGGTACAGCAATATATTGCCATAAGGGACCTCGTTTTAGCTAAGAAAAGCCATTTATTATTTTATTAGCATTCAACAACTAAAGCTCCCATGAGTCTTACTGGAACTGGACCTTCAGCTTTCTATGGATTCAAATGAAGGTTAGATGATAAGGAGGGTTTTGTGGTCTGTTTGGAGTCAGTGGTAGAAAAGCAAACCGTGCTGCATGTGGTGGAAACACCTGTCTCACTTCCCTTTCAGTTCTCTATGAAGCAGGATGTCACATTTGATGCAAAACTTAAACTTACTGTGTGTGTGTGTGTGTGTGTGTGTGTGTGTGTGTGTGTGTGTGTTTGCGTGTGTGTGTGCTTGCGTGTGTGTAGGAAAGCACATGTAAAAGTTGAGAAGGCTTCAGCTGAAGTCTGGCCCAACAAGTGGGGCTTCCTGACCGAGGTCTATAAGGAGGTACACACACACACAAACACCCACACACACACACACACACACACAGAGTACCACTCATTTAACAGTTACAAGGGAGACAGTTTTCCTTTGCAGAACTCTCTATGATTAAGAGAAAAACAATGGAGCGTGCACGTTTGACTGCAGTCCCAGGGGTAACAGTCCGTAGAGGGCTGTCACACACTTCCCTCTACTGTTGAAAAAGTACCACAGCAAGTGCATTATCTTCTTGAAAGAAAAGAAAACACAGATATTGTGTCAAGTCTTTGCATTGACACAAATGTGAATCACACATTAGTGGCCATCAGTGGCTGTGTTATATGTATTTCAGTACGAGAGGAAGAGTGTGAAGCTGAAGGAGGCAGTCAGAGTGGAGCTTCCCCATCAACTTGCAGCACGACCTCCGACCCCTCCAGAAAAATACATCCACGTACGATATCTATCTATCTATCTATCTATCTATCTATCTATCTATCTATCTATCTATCTATCTATCTATCTATCTATCTATCTATCTATCTATCTATCACACAAACCTTCACACCGCCCATGTTTCTTTCCTCCAGGTTGGCCCCTCGCCTCCACTTCCTCAGACAACCCAGGCTTTGATTGGTTGGCGTTCAGGTCACTCACATCTGCAGCTGGAAAAGTATGGCACGGTGCATCATGGGAGGCGTAGTTTTCTGAAGGAGCTGGGCTGGCCTCTCGGCGCTTGCAGCTAACTGGAAGGAAGCCACCGTTACGTGTTGTCTTGGCTAATCAGTATTTAATGTGGAGGAAAAACAGAGGTCTTATGACCGTGTAGATTGGATTAAATAAAGACATGAATGAAATCAACCATGAGATTATATGTATTTTAAAAAGCATACAAGTTAATTTGTGTGTCACAGGATTCCAGATGTGGTAGGAATGTTCTGTAAATGTAAATGTAGATTCGGACAGGAGTGAAGTATATATTCTATGACTGGAATTAAAATTGATCATTTTATTCCTCACTGATTTTTAACATTTATGTAGTGCCTTCCAAATGTAATCCTATTCTTTCTTTGAAAGTACACAATTTTAATGCAATTTTGTTCTTCTGTCTCACCTCTGAATCTCAGCTTCTGTTGACCTGATTGCAGTTATGATTAAAGTTTCTTGATAGAGTGTTTTGTCAATTGGGATCTTATTTGCAAATATGTTAAAAAATCTTATTACCAATATCATAAATCTCTTGATTTGAATATCTGTAATTATTCTTAATTTATCGTGATCTGTATTTCTTATATCTTGTAAAGTTTGTATACCGTTAGATTCCCCGTTTGCCAGTCTGCATGGCCTATTTCTCACCTCAAATTTATTCAGAAACTGATTTTGATGAATAATTGAGAAAACAATTTTAAAGGCTCCCTCCACTGAAAAATGTCACAGATCAGGTAGATCAAGACGCTGTACAATGTAATTTGGCAGAAGGCTGATATGAAACAGGTACTACTACTAAGTTACTAGGCCTACTGCAGCTACTACTACTACTACAGCAAATAATAATAATGATAAAGATAGCCTAGTAATAGGCTAATACATATTCTTGTACATATGGCAATAATAGCAAAATGTTAATAATTTGAATCTGTAAGACATTAGAAGGAATATACATTCTTAAATGTAGAAATATTACACAGTCATGTATGTAAATGGTTGCTAAAAATATATTTCTTTGGTGAAATTCCCCTGAGTATGTGTCACGCATGAGTCACGTAATAGCGCTGACGTAATGACATCACGAGGCCTGTATGGAATAGCGGAAGAAGAGACAAAAATATCAACAGCGGCAGCAGCAGCCCTCCGGCTCGGCGGCGATAGTTGACGAGAAAGACATCAGAGAAATTTAACGATTACCTGTTCGGTATCACAAAGTCCCGGCGGTTTGTGAACGGATAATCCACCCGTTATTGTTTACATTTAATTACAAAATGTCGTTGTTTGGTAAGTTATTCGGCAGCGGGGGTAAGGGTGGGAAATCGCCGACACCCCAGGAGGCTGTCCAGCGACTCAGAGAGACCGAGGAAATGTTGGCCAAAAAACAGGATTTTTTGGAGAAGAAAATCGAACAGGAGCTCATGACGGCGAAGAAGAACGGCACGAAAAACAAACGAGGTGAGGAAAAGCTCCTGAACTTTGTGGTTTGACGCTAGTTTGGTTGTTAGCCCGCAGGCTAACGGAGGAGGAAGGAACAGGAAAGTTGGCAGTTGACAGGCGGCTGCTTACCTGAACACAGGTCTGTCACCACGCCCGACTGACTCCATTTTTAAATATTTGTTTTCAAGGGCAGCACAGTCTTAGTACTAATCATACAGAAAAAACAACAACCAGACAGAAACATATCAAACAACGAAGGAGCTAAAAACGGAGAGTTATTAAACTTAAAGTCTTAGCTATACACTTTACTGATTGTTTGTCGTTTGTAAGTCGTCAAGCAAAGCTGTAAACTAAAGCCTGTGTCAAGTCCACTGACTTAGTGACAAACCAGCCAAAATTAAACATAAATCCTATCCTCAAAGGCTCTTCTAACATCTAGATAAAAATATTGTGTCTGCTGCACGATAAGAAAGATTTTAACCCATTTCAATCCAAACAAAGATGGTAGCTGAAAATGACACATTTCCTTCTTGATATATAAAATGTACAAGTTTGACTGTCTATTGTTTAATCATTTCACACACAATGACATGCTTATGTTTTTTTTTGTACAAAAAGACAGAAACTTTCTGATCCAGAGAGGTTTAAGTCTTTGGGGATTCTGTAAACAACTTTTAAAAGAGTGTCCTTGTGGGTTTTTCTAAGATTGTCCATTTCACTGTAAATATTTGTAGCCTTTTAGCCCTGTGAATGTCACCATATGAAGCACATTGTCAACTGTAGATACATTCACACACAGAAGTATGGAACAGGGTCACAACTGCCTTTCGATTTTAATGACAAAATGACGTCATGGCAGGACAGGTAGCTTATCTGCTATCGAGCAAATACGTGTCACAGGGAGAGGCCAGGACTACCTGCAAGTTTGTGACCAATCTCTATCAACTACAGATTATGATCAGGTTTATGCCTAAACAAGTTTTGAATGTCCCTGTGAATGCGCCGACACTGGTATAATACTGTTAAGGCCTATAGTTGATGTGCTCATTCACAGCACTATTCAAAAGCTGAAATATAAACCAGCAAGTTCAGTTTAAGGCCTGTGAGACACTCAGACACTTGACAGCAATTGAAACCCTATAAAAGGCAGGATCTACCAACTCCGGAAAGTTGTCATGGCAGCAATAATTTGCTCCTCCATCTTAACACTGAACAGTAGAATTAGCTCAATGCTATATGGTACACGCTACTGGGTGTTCTTCCAAATATGTGCAACTCTTGCTGCAACACAAGTGTGCTATGATTATGGTCACATGATTGAGTAATAAAAGAAACTGAAATATGCTGAAAGCAAAACCCACCTTAATTTTCAGGAGATTTTGGCCGCCATAAACAGTCATTTGATAGTTTGTTAGTCCATTCAGTAAAAAATAGTCAAATTAATTCTCTATTACATAGGTTGAATGTGTGCTGTTTGCACTTGTTTTTACTTGAGTGGGGTATCCTCACATTAGCTGATTCTTGGGCATTATGATCCCATTTACAGCTGGTATTCACCTGCAGTCTATATGGGGATATCTTTTCTGGATGAGAAAAAAGAACACTTTGTTAATGCAAGTGAAAAAAAAAATTAAGTAAAGCCCATTCAGCCTCATCGCTTCCCTTGAACTTTGAGAATTCTTATCAATACCAGGTTGGATACAAAAGGCCTGCGATCTGATGTCATTATCCAGCATGGGCATCCAGATACAGATTGCATGTTAACATCAGGTGGAGATCAAACTACGACGGCGGATATAAAAATCCTGCAGTAAATTCTTTGTCATATTAGGCAAGCTTCCTCCCTACATTTAGATTTCACTGTACTACTACTACAGTGCATTAAGGCTTGCCATACTTTTGAGCACTTTCTCCAGTCAGTCATATTGTACCCCTATACATGTGGGTTGAAGCATGTGTAACCAGTAATGTAGACAGAGGTGCAGTAGGCCCAGCCTTTACTTTCAGGAATTTATAAGCATAATACATTTAAAATGTATTTTTGTTAAGAAGCTGCCTCTCAGCCAGTGCATGCTGGGACAGGGTCCAGCCGCTCATAACAGTGAACAGGATAATCAGGTGTAGGATGGATGGATGATCACATGAAAACCAAATATGAGGAAATAAATGCAGACACGGTCTCTTTAGCTTTCTGTAAATATTAACACTGGTGTCTCTGCCAAACGAGTCTGCACGCTAGTTACTTAGCTAACACTTTGTTCAGGTTAACTGAGGTGACGCTTCTCCTGTTTCAGCTCAGAGAGTTTTGGAGAAGAGGCTAGAGCTAAAGACAAGACAGCTGACTGTCATGGTAACCTTCAGTCAGAAATGGTCTACGCTCTCGGACGGTTTACGCTGATTGAAAATGTTACTCAGTAAATTTACAGTATCTAGCTGTCACTTACTTGCCTGGTTGTTTGCAATTGATAGTCAGTTACATATAGAGGTGTGCCAGTATACTGGTTTTGCTATATGCCATGACTGACTGGTACTATTGATAATAACACCACCAATGATTCCTATTACCGCTACTACCATACTTTTTAGAGGGCAGTGAACACAGCACAGCTACATGGGAGCGCTGTTGTACTGGTCGAACAGAGGCAGAGCAACCACAGCAGGACCTGAAAACTGTCTGTCTAGCTTTAGCTACCGTGTAGGGACGTCTTGCTATGCCAACATAGTCACAGATAGTCGACCTCCTGAAGCACAACCAGCATATTTAACATGAAACTGGTTGCCTCAAGATCACACACATTATGTTCTTCCTGCTTCAGCTCTCTGACTGCGGTGAAGGTTTTATTTCAGCTTGTTGAGAATGAGACCAATACCACATTTGTTGCATTCGCTTAGTGCAGAGGGGTGGGTGGTATAAGTGGCTTGTAAGAGCACAGAATAACTATGCCTCGACCCATCACAGTTACGTTCTGTGTGCATTTACAGAGGTTCTGCCTTTTAAAAACACCCAAAATAAATTAGAACATGTATGAAAACACACAAATACCATTTAACAACCAACCGGTCCTATTTATGATGTTTTAAGTACATACAGTTCATTATTTGTTAGATTGAATAAAATCCAAGGCAAACAGGATGTGCAGTAATTCTACTATTACTCAGCTGATAGAAGTGTTTCAGTTTCAGTTTTTAAAAATGTTGTGCAACAACACTAACACTCAGACCACTAGCTCTATGATCTCATTTACAACTGGTTTTAAAAAGTCCCCTTCTGCATTACATGGTACACCAGCTTCCAACCCTGGAACCTGATTTTCAACATAGTTCATCCTGTCACTGGGGGATGAATAACAATACACACAATTGATAAATTCCTTATAGCAAACATACCAAACCTACCATGATAACAGCATCTGCATGATGGCCCTCTTAGATTTAACTACTTGGTGTTTCCACATTATATGACTATACTTGGGTTTTTCCTGTAGCTGTAGAGGGTTGAAGCAATCAGGAAGGAGTACGACATCATGGTGAGGAAATGACTAGCAACTAATACAGTACGTCAGCAGACACATAGGGTCAGTCACTTCTGTAAAATGCCACAGAGGTTGTCAAGTGGTCAGTAGAAAAGAGCAGGACAACAGGAAAAACAGAGGGGTCACAGATTTAAAGTGACCTTGTGAAATTCAAGTGGGCAGTCTGAATGCAGCTGTGCAACCCAGATAATCAAATAATCATTTATATGATGTTGGGCAACGATGTTATCAATCCAGGAATAGGGCCGGCTGCTGATATAATCTGATGAAACTGGAACTGTCAGCTGCTGTCTGGCTCCTGGTGGACCAGACCAACCACATACAGTAGATTGTTAAAGGTGTGTGTGTGTGTGTGTGTGTGTGTGTGTGTGTGTGTGTGTGTGTGTGTGTGTGTGTGTGTGTGTGTGTGTGTGTGTGTGTGTGTGTGTGTGTGTGTGTGTGTGTGTGTGTGTGTGTGTGTGTGTGTGTGTGTGTGTGTGATAAAGCCCAGTTATGTGTTTAAACCATCAGATTTTGATTATATGGTAGGATGGTACGTATCAAAAACTGTCAACTACTGAAAGCTGTCTGTTCAGATTTGTATTCGTCTTTATTCTCTATCAGACATGTTCTGACTGCTTATAATTTTCAGATTTTTGTACAGCTGCATGTAACATTTGAGAACTTTGCTTTTCACTTTTTAAATGAAAAAATGTTCTGTAAACATGTATTTCTCAAAGTGACGTATTGAAACAAGACAAAGAGCCTAGAGTCATGTTAGCGGCTCTGTGAGGCTGTACTAAGTTACAGCAGTGCTTTGAGCTACATGCTAACATAAGCATGCTAACATGCTCACAATGACAATGCTAACATGCTGATGTTGAGCAGGGATAATTTTACCATGTTCAGTCTTCCTCAATCTTTGAGGTTTGTGTTTACATGCAGGGCCCTTTTCAGTTTAAGGGATTAAGAATAACCAGGTTAATATGGGAAAACCTTTGCTAGAAGAACTGATTACTTGATCCTGTATACCTGTGTTTCTAAAACACTTAATTAACACTAATTGGGTGTACATTTGAGTGACACAGCTCATGGAAATGGAAAGCATCGCTGTGGCAGCAACAAAACAGGAAGAAAGCAAAGATTATTGCTTATAGCTGTGCATCTTTTGTAGGAAAGAAATTAAATTTAAAAACATAAAATATGCACTATAACTGGCTCTTTGTCTATTTTAAAGTGTCTGAATCAGATAACAGCAGCCTGCCTTCCAGTGATCTTTCTACTACGTCATCTTTACTGTACAATTACTCCAGTTACCTTTTTGAGGGCGACAGCAAGTACAAAGTATTTTACAGCTAAACCCAAATCCTAACCTCAACTAATGTTAACTTTAATCTTTTTTTAAAACTAAACCTTATGCAACTTCTATCTCATCTTCTAATTGCGATTCTAAAATCAAGCTGTAATCTAGACACACACCAGCATACACACACATATGACTCAGCATACACACACACACACACACACACACACACACACACATGACTCAGCAGGTTTAGGTCACCGGCTCCATTGATTAGATGATTCCCCATGCCAGCACCAAAGGGGAATTCCCTGTGTTCTGATTTAGATAATTGTTTCTGTGTATTTAAACCTACATGGGGAAGGCAAAGGCCAAAACATACTGTGGCACAGATCACAGAGAGACACTGACATGCTACATACAGAATATACAGTTAAAAAGAGAGCTGGAATAATTATAGATTGGTTAATGCACAGAATGTCAATTGGCAACATTTATGAGACTCAAATCATCGTTTAAACCAAACAAATCGCAGAAAAGTCAAACATTCACTTGTTCCAGCTTAAATTGTGCAGATTTGTGGCTTTTCTCTATTTTATCTCATTGTAAATTGAATATGTTGAATATGAAATACAGATTAATCAGTAATGAAAATAGTTGTTGCTGCAACTAATTATTTTCATTCATCTTTTTAGTCTAATAAAGGTCAGAATATAGTGAAAAGGACCAATCAAATTTCCCAGAGCCCTTCTTTAATTGCTTGTTTTTTTTTCTGATTAACAGTCAGATCATCAAATCACAAAATCCATCCGGAGCCGATGAATTTTTGGCATATTTGCTTCATAAATGACTTAAACTATTAATTTATTGTCAAAATAGGTGTCAAAGACGTGGTGCAGTGGTTAGCACTGTCTGTGTCTCTGTTTCTATTTGTCAGCCCTGTGATTGACTGGCGACCAGTTCACGGTGTACCCCACCTCTCGCCCAATGTCAGCTGGTTCCAGCCACGCAAGGATAAGCGATATAGATAATGCATGGATAGTCGTCAAAGACTGCCTAATGAATGAATTGTTTCAGCACTAATGCTACAGATGTCACTTTTTCATAATCAACCAAAACCAGTCAGAGTGGTGGAAATTCCAGCCCATCCAACAGTTGCCTCAGGTATTCCAAATATTATTATCCCTGTAATTTTGGATGAGACCAGTCCTCTGTGTGCGTGATGAGATGCAGGTCTTGTTCCTGAGAGAAATGTGTGAGGGGAGAAACCTAAAACAGCATGACTAAAGCATACTGCGTCTGCAGGCAGAGATTTGGCTCAGACAGGATTTTATCAGATTAACAGAGTCTTGCTCCATTAGGACAAACACTGTAATTCAATATGCAAACAGTTCACTGCAGCTCATCTCACAGCAGCACAGCTCCTCCTGCTCCCAATCTGTCCTTCCAACACTCACACAAAGCAAGCCGCTTCTGCTGCATTGTCCCGTAGTACCAAAGGTGCGCTGGTCATGGCTTCATGTTCTGGTTCTGCTGTGGCTTGTTGCGTCTCTGTCACAGTTCCAATGTTCACTGAAAGCGTTTCAGAAGCACAGTGTCTCCAAGCAGGCAGAATTTGTCTTTGTTTTTGGGCTTCACTTATGCATGCTACTGAATTGTCTGTTTGTCTCTGTCTTGTTGTCTATTTCTCTCACGTTTTAACTTTAAAAAACGAAGCTTTAAAGGCCTTCTTAAAATACCTCATCAACACCCACTGGTTTGTTTTTATATTGAGAACATTGGCAGGAATTTAAAACAAGACTGAAGAGTCCACAGCCACTTTAACAAGGAGTTGTAGCTGTCTCCTGAACTAACTTTGTCTCTTCTCTGTCTGTCCAGCGGCTCTACAGGCCTTGAAGAGGAAAAAGCGGTATGAAAAGCAGCTGGCTCAGATCGACGGGACGTTGTCCACCATTGAGTTCCAGAGGGAGGCACTAGAGAACGCCAACACCAACACAGAAGTGCTCAAGAATATGGGCTTCGCCGCCAAGGCAATGAAGGCTGCACACGAAAACATGTAAGAGAGACATTTAGAAACAAGTTACAGGTTCGATTTTTTTTTGTCAGTCCTGAGGTTATTATAGATTATTTTCTTTTCTCATCCCTTTTATCGTCTTATCTGTTTCTGTCATTTCTTGTTTCCCTTTGGTTGGTGGCCCAAAGATCTAAATGGCACATGGTCCATCATTGATTTATATTGATTCATCCTTGTATTTCTGCATACATTTTCATGTCCTCTCTCTCTCTCTCTCTGTGTCCTTGTGTTTCCCAGGGACATAGACAAAGTAGACGATCTGATGGCGGAAATCACAGAACAACAGGAAGTGGCTCAAGAAATCTCAGATGTAATTTCCAGACCAGTCGGCTTTGGAGAAGAGTTCGACGAGGTGAGAGCATAGACCAGAACTATTTCCGGAACTCAGGAACCTTACGTGCGTTGCAATCGGTGGAACCAGGGTCTAAATTTAATTCATCGGCCGTAGTTCTGACCTGCTCTGGGGGTAATACTTTCTGATGGCCCTGGAACTATCGGGGAATTTGTAATGCTAAACATCACCGACTGGTCAGACACAAACCTCACAGCTGCTACAACTAACAGTGTACAGCTTCATTCACTCACCAAACAAGCTATGGTAGACTCTAGTATCATTAGTTTGATAACTCACTACAACACTATTGTACATGTGCTCTAGAGTTGAGACTTGGACTTAAGTCGCACTCGAGTCGCAGAAATGAATACGTGTGACTTGACTTAACTTGAGACATGAAGGCAAACTTGGAGACTTGACTTGATGACGCATAAATATTGAAAAATACAATACTGTGTGTAGTTGTGCCTTTTGGAGCTCTGCCAAACTCACGAATAATTAATAACCTAACAAGGCACGCGACGTCTTGAGAAAACTCTAAATTCAGTTGAGAGAAATTAGCCTTTTATTCTAAAATGAATTTGTGTATGTCTGTGGTGTGCCTACACAAACCTTGATTGCTTGATTACTCACTGTGTGTGTGTGTGTGTGTGTGTGTGTGTGTGTTCAGGATGAGCTTATGGCTGAGCTGGAGGAGCTGGAACAGGAAGAGCTGGACCAAAATCTTCTGGAAATCGAAGGAACAGACGACGTTCCTCTACCCAGCGTACCATCTACATCACTACCATCTAGACCTGGTATTATATTCACTTTCATAAAAATTCAGTTTAATTCATACGTGAACAACATTATGCAGCATACCATCCACATGACTAAAATCTACACAGTAAGATAATTAAATGTCATGCTTTATTTCTGTTTGTCCCTTTTTTAGTCAAGAAGAAGATGGAAGAAGACGAAGACGACATGGCGGACCTCGAGGCCTGGGCGGCTAACTAAGCTAGCTTGCCCTGCTAGCTAGCCAGTGCCCCTCTCCTGTCTGTCTCTGTGCTACCAGGCTGGTCCCAGACATCTGGAAGAGAGACAGGGACTCTGGGCTGCTGAGCTGGCTGCTGGCATGCTGCCCTGTTTTTACGCCTACGTCCCAATATCTAACCATACCCCAACCCTAAAGTATGCACTTGTTCCCATATTCACTGACGTAAAATGAAATGGACCCAGGCTTTTCTTCTCTAATTAATGTTACAGTAAGAATCTCTTTGCTCCAGCTGCGCACACCTCTGTTTCTTAAGGGCATAGAGCGAATGTCATGCCCTAACAGCCTGTGGTCATGTATATATCGAAATTCTCTTTGCGAGGAAAAAGAGTGCATGAAAGCGCACTTAGGTCAGGAGCGTGCAAGTGCATACTTCTAGGGAAGAGCGTGTGGAGGAACAGGGCAAGGCTTGTTTTCCGAGAGGAATGTGAAGAATCAAATGTGTGTGGGGGGAAAAAAAAAGCAAAAACAGAACGAACAGAACAACATGACTCAGCCATTTTTCTGCTTCCTGCGTTGTCATCTCTCTGCTCTTCTACAGTGATGACAACAAACCCATCATCTACCCCATCTCTGCTAAATCTCAACAGCAGCAAAAATAAAAAGATAAATAATGAAAATGTAGGACTTTCTCATTGAAATATTGCTGTCCGACTACGAAACAATGACATGTTACAGCAGTGGAAACATCTCGTAATGGGAGGATCCAGGGTTTGATCCATCTGTCAGCCATATGCCCTACCGAAGTGTCCGAGGGCATCTTCTTGGTCCCTCATTGAACACTCTGGATCTAATCAGTTAAAATGTCATGTGAGGAAAAAAAAACAATATTGGTGAAATAGAAAGGGCTTTTTTTCCCATCACTGAACAATACTATAGCACCAGTGCCTGTTGTTTACAAATGCCATCAGTAAGGTTTCCAGTAAGAACTCAAATGCTAATACTGAAACAGGCTTTGCAACTGCATATCTCACATCTTCAAGCAGATGTGTCTGCCTCAAGCACAGAGGTCCCTTGAAGAATTTGTTTAACGAAACATTTAACAACCAGACATGACAAGAGATGTGAAAAAGATCCTTTTCTGTGACCATTCTTCTTCAGTCAGTTAGTGAAAGTTAGCTGTTAGCTAGCAGGTTCATTTACCAAAGCGAGAGGTGTTACTCGATTAAAAATCGCACGTGCCTGACACCTCCAGCACCTTGTCTGCCAGTGATGTACTCTGAGAAAATCCTACATTGGTTGAATTTAAAGATTGTGTGTGTGTGTGAGTGTGTGTGTGTGTGTGTGAGAGAGAGATGTTTTTTCAGCCTTTTGACACAGTGACCTCTTATGAATATTTAGTCAAATTGAGATGGTGAGCTGGATTTTGTTTCATTTGCTCCCGACTCAGTTGTAGTGCAAAATTGAGTTAAAGATTGAGACACGAACATGAGACGTGATAGTTCCATGTCGGTTGATAAAACGGCTGTAGCTACACGTCCCATCTATCAGCAGACACGTTTATGCATGGACGGATTGGGGTCGATCCCGAATCAAACAGATGGCTGAGACTGTAATTTAAACATGACCTCAAATTACTAGATTAAATGAAGTACTGATTTGAAACTTTTGCTCATTTTTGTCATGCAAAATCACCTTATTTGTGAGAGGGTCGACCCCAGTCCTGCTATTTAAAGACAAACTATTGAAAAGAAACTTGCATATGCCAATAGTTTTTTTTTTTTTTTTTTTTCTGTTTACCTCAAATATCACTCATGTTCTGTCTGGCTGTACAGACACACGGTGTGACCTGTAGCCAGTTCTGCTCAGAGCTGTTTAAAGAGGTTGGACACTTGGGATTTTCCATGTGGCAGCAATGTTGCTCTGTGACTGGGGTTGTATACAGTTTATCTTAATAAAGTTGGGATTTGATGCAAGTATTGGCACTGTTGCATATGTTCATACCTTCCTCAGTCAGCGACCTTCTGGAACTGGTTCTGGTTCTGTAGAGTTAGCAGTGTACCCTGGTATTCAGGCTTCTTGTCTTTCTCATGATCACCTCAAGTACTTAAGTAACATTTTGAGGTACTTGCACTTTACTTGAGTATTTCCATATTATGCTACTTTATACTTATACTATTATACTAGTATTTTTTACGTCACTACATGAATTTTACTTCTACAGTAGGGATGAACTATTAATTGAAATATTATCAAAGGCACAATATCCAAATCGCTGGAGCTGCAATTTTTTAATAAAGTTAAAATGTGTCACAACATACCATTTTATAAATGAAGCGTTGTGGTACTACAGAGATGCCGTGGCCCACAAATCATATTCTCCAGACATAAGGGAACATGTTTGTTTGGTAGAGACCCAAGCAAAAACCACATCATCTTTAGATTTTTTTTCACTGAAAATGAAATGCAAAATTACCATTCCCACTAAAATTGTGACTCGTATCTCAATATCTGTCAATATGATTTTTGTTTTTTTTGCATATCGTTCAGCCCTATTCTACAGTTACTAGTTCATTTTTAGATAAAGATTTTACATGTAAGACATGCTGCCGAGCCTAAATACAGCTAACATGCTGACAACAGAATATCAAAGTCAGCTTTATTGTCAATTCTGCCATATGTACAGGACATATAGAGCATAAAGTGCATTAGCTCGCAATATGCGAGTGGAGTTTAATTATGAGAATCAGTTCACCTTCATTGCTCAAAAGTAGACGTGAGTTAGCGAGCACGGTGTCTCTGGAGAACCACAGTGGTTTGGAGCTGGACTCCACCCAATACACAGTTGTTGGCCTCTATCCCCCCCCCCCCATGCTGTTAAAGCAAGAGGCACAGGATTAAACCTCACCTCTGACCCATGGCACTGCTCTACTAGCCACTGCGACCCATGAGCTAAAGAAATCTAGTGTTGTTTTATATGATGGCCGGGGTTAGCTAGTCGCCCCCTGTGTCGGCCCCTGAGTGCAGGATGAGTGATCAATAATACTTAGATGCTTTACAAGGAAGAGAAAAGAGAGTGACTTTGATATATAAATACTTTTAAAAGATTTTATACATTTGGCATATAAGAGATAACAGAATAATTAACGCAGGGATGCAGGATAAGCACTTGGAACATGTTTCTTTGTTAGCTTGTTACTATGTCAACATATTATGTAAAACTAAATGTAAAGTTCTAAAACACAAAACAACACAAAACTAGTATGTAACTGTGCTACAAAGAGGCTGCTTTTGTATAAACCTTTATTAAGATATTCCTCACACTGTTCAGAGTCTGACTGTTACTTAACACACTGAAATGTTTCCAATTCCACCCAAGAAAAGCTTTAAGTTTAAGCTTTAATAAGAGGTGGGATTACGAAGAGTCATGACCTGCTACACCAAAAATGCTTTAACGGGATCTGCGTGTTTACAGAGTTAACTGAAAACCTTGTTGATCCTCGCTGTCTGTTTCATACGTGGCACGAAAATGCTGCTCGTCTGAGCTTTAACCTCATTACCTGTTTTAATTAATTAATTTTTTTTTTCATGCTTGTTAGCAAAGGTTTAACATTTGTGCTCAGAGTTAACTAAAGACCTAAATATATTTTATGTAGACTTCAATAGTGAAACTATTTGCTTTGTGTGTAATTTAGGAATGAAAGTCTTTATTATGGTATGCAAATTAGCATTTTATTACATTGTAAATATTCATTTAATGCTCCCTTATTATACTTATGAAAATACAAAGACTTTTTACTTTATTTTACTTTATGTAATTTCTTTGACACTTTAGTTCACACAGCTTGGATGCAGTTTTAATGGCACAACAATGCAGGGCCACCTGTGGTTTGCACCAACAGTTGTATTGTTGACTGTATTCATAATCTACTTAAGTAATAAAGGAACAAATAAATAGTCCTACTGTATAAATAATCCTTCTTAGAAGGAAAAACATTATTCCCTGTGAGTTAAATATTTTAAAATCTGAACAAAGATTTGTAGTGATTTGGTGGAAAATTGTGTAGTATATAGACCCGAGTACACTGGAATTTAGACTCAAACGCTGAAGACTTGAGACCGATTGGGTGACAGTCCGCTGTGGTCCAGATCAAGACCACTTCAAACATGCTCTTAAATTAGCTGTAGTATAGTGTTTCTACTGGTGGGCTGAGTTTAGCCCCTTCAACATGAGGCTTTGAGTCTTTCACTCCCTGTATGTCTCGGCTTATGCTATAGTCAGTACATTTCCCAGCCATTTATTGTAATTTTCGGGACAAATTGGGCTTCGCAGAAATGGCATAATTTAGCATTTATGTGAATAGTTCTGTACATATTCTAGAATATTTTCTATGAAAAAGATATTTGATCTGCCTGAAGCTGTTAATGAATTGGCCCTATCTCACATCAGTGACGTCCTCCCTGACCACAACTACCAAGTAACTGGAAAACCTAACGAGAAAATCTGTCTTTTTATATCATTCAGTCATTTGTCAAGTTATACTAATTTTCAGATACATTACACCTGTTAAATTCTTCATTTAGGTTGAAATGTATCTCTGATTCTCCTTGTACTCTGCATAGTTGTTCATGTTTATGTGTGTGTAGAAAATGTTTTCAAATCCTTTGCTTAAGAAGAAAATTCTCAGTAGACAAATAAGTAAAAGTACAAGTCCTGTGTTCAAATGTTTACTTGAGTAAAAGTGAAAAGTATCAGCAGTACAGTGTATTAGAACATCATAATTACTAGGTCCCTTTTAGAGTGAAACATTAGTGATGTGTTTATTTGTACACAGTATTGCAATATAACACTGCACCATATTTCAGCAGTTTTTGTGCAATTTTAGGGAGCAACTACAGCTTCTGTGTTACAGGAAATGTAGTGCAGTCAAAAGTATTTCCATATGAAAACTTTTAGTGCAGGGTTTTAGTGTAAAGTTACTGAATATTGTTCAAAATAACTCCAGTAATCGTATCAGCTGTGTCCCAAAATCCACATCAATTGATTCCCAATCAAGTAACCATTTTCCATTTCCATTTCCATTATCTATATACCGCTTATCCTCAGATTGTCGCGGGGGTGCTGGAGCCCAATCAAGTATCAAAATGTCAAAATCACATGTAGTTGTAAAAGAATGTGTGTGAGGACCTTTACCCTCAGTGACACTGAGACAAGGTCCAGCATGGAGGAAATACTGGAGCAAAGGCCAAGGCCAGGGTTAGGTTGGGCAATGGCTATTCTTAGTACATACACACACAGATGTACAAGACAGTATACTATATCTTTTTAATGTTGCAATCTTTACTATATAACTATACAAAGGTGCTATACAAATAAAAATTCTTCTTAATATTATTACATTAGTATCACATACACTTTATTATTATTACATACATCCATTTTATTGATACAGGATATGATCTTTGCAATGTAATGGTTTGAAGTGCTTAATCTTTAATTGTTCCTGTTTTCTACAGTGTGAACACCTTGAAGCACCAAGAATAATTTATGCTTTCTCAGCTCCATGGTGCTCTTTTTTTTTTAAAGTTTTTTTTCTTGGCCATTTTTACCATTTTAAACAGTTCAAGTTCAGGGCCCCTGTTAACCCCCCCACCACTACACGTTGTCTTTGTATTTTGTATGTAACCAAGTTCCCATTAAGTACAGTGCACACAGCAGACTACATATGGCAGCTTCTTTATACACCGAGAGACTCACAAACCACTTAAAGTACACCCTCTGACAGGTGACACCATTCCTTAATGGACCAAACGTACCTTAAAACTGCATTTACATTCTACCCTTGTCCAAACAGATGCATGGCTGCTTAACCAGACCTTAGCCTATATCTACCTTAGACTAAACTACATTGGCTGGCCCCATGCCATTGCCTGAACAGTTGAAAAGCTGCCATTCCTGCTTATCTAGCTCCAGTCTTACGAATAACCCCTAATTAGCAAATCCTCTAGCATGAGAAAGTGTTCCACACCATTCTCTGGACTAACGTATCTTTTAACTGCCTTTGAATCTTACCCTTGCCCAAGCAAAGAGCAGATACTCAGCTTTCTGAGGGGCCTCTGCTGTTGATAGCAGTGGGTCTGTGCCCCTTAGGATGGCGCTGATAAATGCCCGCTCAATTGCAAATAAGTCCTTCATATTGAACGATTTATTCATCTCCAAAGGCTTGGATTTCTTGTTTCTCACTGAGACCTGGCAGAGGAGCATGGAATACGGCCCCCTAATCGAACTGTGCCCGCCGGATTGTACTTTTATCAGCACTCCCAGATCCTCGGGCCGGGGTGGAGGACTTGCAGTGGTTTTCAAGAACTCCTTCCCAAGTCGGATGGTGCGCACTGGGGTTTTCTCCTCGTTTGAATTGCAGGTGACCAAAGCTGGTCATTTAAATCTGTTTTATTGTTTTTTAATTTACCGACCCCCTGGTTTTAATAGCTCTTTTATTTCTGAATTCAGTGATTTTTTATCATCCATCATTAGCTTCGACAGACTTATTATGGTTGGTGATTTTAATATTCATGTTGACGATGTTTCCTGCAGCTTTGCTGCTGATTTTCTTAATGTCACTGAGTCCTTTAATTTTATTCAACACGTCTGGTCCCACACACATCAGGGGTCATACCTTGGACCTCGTTTTTACGCTTGGTTTAAATATTGATTCAATTTGCTCTGAGGAGCTGCACGTCACTGATCATGATTGTGTTTTATTTAACCTGTCTTTTATTTTAGATGCTCTGCCCAGTAAACGTGTGAATAGCTCTGGCATCTTAAATCACCTCTCCACTGAGAAGTTTTCTGCAGCTTTTGACCAGAGTGCAGTGTTGTCTTCTCACGCTGATGTTGCTAGTCTTGTTCACTCTTTTAATACACACTGCTCCGCCGTTTTGGATAAAGTGGCACCTAGTAAAATCAGATTTGTTCCCTCCGTCAACCCTTCCCCCTGGTTAAATGACACTATTCGTTGTTTCCGGCGTAATTGTCGGAGGGTAGAGCGACTGTGGAAATCCAACAATCTCCATGTTCACCGTCTCTATTACAAAGACCTTATAACAGAGTATAACAACATGGTTAAGGTTGCGAGGGCTTCTTATTTTGCTAACTTAATTTGTTCGAGTAAACGCAACCCTAAAGTCCTGTTTGACACCATTAATAACATTGTCACTCCTGCACCTCCTGATGTGCATTAACCTTGATCCGTCCCTTCCCAAAAACTACAGACCTATATCTAAGCTGCCCTTTATCTCAAAGATATTGGAGAAAGTTGTTGCCAATCAGCTCACTACTGTTGACATTTTAGATAAATTCCAATCTGGTTTCCGTCAGAAGCATCCACTGAGACAGCTCTTCTCAGAGTCTCCAATGATATATTGATGTCTTCTGATGTGGGTGAATGCTCTGTTTTGGTGCTGCTGGATCTTAGCGCAGCTTTTGATACTGTAGATTACAGCATCCTTACTGACAGGCTCAGGCAGTGGGTGGGTGTCTCTGGGAGCGCCCTGGACTGGTTCTCCTCCTATTTCTCAGATAGGAGTTTTTCTGTGTCACTTAGTCCCTACACGTCTGAAACTGCTGCTCTTTCCTGTGCCGTGCCTCAGGGCTCTGTCTTGGGTCCTATTTTATTTGCTTTATACATGCTTCCCTTGGGTCATATTATTAGCACATTTGAAGGAATTTCTTATCACTGCTACGCTGATGATATCCAGCTGTATGTCTCGTTTAAGCCTGATGACACAGACAAACTGACTGTTTTGCATGATTGTCTGACTGCTATTAAGGACTGGATGGCTAACAATTTCTTACAGATGAATTCAGATAAGACAGAGGTCCTCATCATTGGTTCAAATAGCATAGCTTCCAAGGTTGCTCAGTGTATTGGGTCCCTTTCTTCTGCTGTACAGTCAAATCTTAGAAATCTTGGTGTTATGTTTGATCAGGCTATGTACTTTGAACAACACGTCAAATCATTGACCCGTACATGTTTTTTCCATCTACGAAACATTGCCAAACTCAAGTCCATTGTATCTCAAGCTGAGCTAGAGACGATCATTCATGCTTTTATATCATCCCGGCTAGACTACTGCAATTCCATCTTCACCTGCCTCAGCAAATCGTCTCTGGATCGTCTTCAAATGGTCCAGAATGCTGCTGCAAGGCTGTTGACCCGGTCCAGCAGGACAATTCATATCACACCCATTTTATCTTCCCTACACTGGCTTCCCATCAAGTTCCGGATTCATTTTAAGGTTCTTGTTTTTACGTATAGAGCCCTGCATGGTCAGGCACCAGTGTACATCTCTGACCTGCTCCATCCTTACACCACCAGTAGGTCACTGAGGTCTTCTGACAAGGGCTTACTGGTTGTTCCTCGTGCCCGGCTAAAAACAAAAGGTGATCGTACCTTTGAAGTGATGGCTCCAACATTGTGGAACGCCCTCCCTATAGACATACGATCTGCGGTCTCTGTTGATGCCTTTAAAAAACAGCTGAAGACTTATTTATTTAACCTGGCCTTTGTATAGTCTGGTGCTGAATGAATTGGTTGATGGTGTTTTTAAGGTCTGGTTGCCTATGTTTTATTGCTCGTTTCTTTTTATTGTTGCTATTGTCTTATTTTTTACTTTTGTGAAGCACTTTGTGATCTTGCTCTGTGAAAGGTGCTATACTAAATAAACTTTACTTACTTTCTTATATATTGTATCTGCTTAGATTACATAATGCCTCAGGTAACTAGCCCCAGGTTTTCTGTGTGTCATTAGTTTGTGGTAATTTTATTAAATACACCTGCATTTGGGAATATGAGCCATGTGAGCACAGTATAAACTAAAATAATTTGTGTTGAAAGTAGATTTTGACACAGGGCCACTGTACAAGACAAGGCCACAAGATTGGGTATTAATAATGCACTTTGGCGGTGCAAATTCTTGAATCTAGTTCAACTCACAGAAGAAAACCTGCAGTACACAACATTCACGTCAGTACAAGTAAGAACTGTACAGCTATACAAAATGTGTTGTAAGTGCTTGTGTAACCTACAATACATTATTATTCAACCACTGTATTATAGAATTGAATAGGATAATTACACTGTTTCTTATTTGCCAACTGGGAAAACATAGTCCAGGCAAAACTTGTTCTCCAAACACTCCCCACACTGCACCTCAAGTTCTCATTGGCTGACCGTACCAAATCAACCGTTATCCAATCAAATCACTCATACACGGGGCGGGAGCTGCTGCAGCCAATAGGAATCCAGAGTAGATCCGCGTTTGAACCGCCCTATCGTGTAAACTCTTTGAATGTGGCCTAACGATAAAAAGCGAGCCGTCATGTTTCTGTCCCTCCCTCTCTGCCTCTGTCCCTCGGCTAGGCTGCTGCTGCACTCAACCTCCCCGGAACAAAACACCAGAAAAGAACCATGTCCGAGAAACTTAACTACAAAGTTGGTCAGTGTCCAGGTTTATTGTTTTAACTGTGCTTATGAGTTAACTATCGTAAAGACGGGTGGCGGTTTGCTAGCTAGCATGCTGTTAAGTTTGAGGCAATGTGCATGTCGGGTAACGGCTCTTCCAGGAGCCGAATTTTGCCTAAAAGTTAATCTTGAAACGAAACAAATGTAGTTTAATTTTTAAAGATTTGATTTGTTGCTAATTCCAAGATTTATAACAATAGCTTATTCCTGGCTCCGTTATTGCTAACGTTAACACGTTGCTAGCGTGTCGTAAATTTGTAAGGTGTTGTCATTTAGCAGGCATGTTTGTTGTTCGTTAGTCATTTTAGCTTGTCACTTTTGTTGTTACTTGATACAAATGTCCACTTTTCGACACTCCGTTTGCAGAGATTGCTAAAATCTGAAAATGAATTGCCACATAACACTAGTATTGGAACAGAAACGACGTCCACAGCTTCTGGATGTTGTAGTTTATCAGCGGACCCGGATGCGTCACGCTCCTCGACTCGGACTGTGTTTTCAAACTATAATTCCCATGATGCCTGGCGCCTCACCGCCAGTTTCTGCATGAGTGACAGGAGCAGGCAGAGACTGAGCTATACTGTATGTAACTTGCATACCGTAGTAATGCTGTGACTACACGTGGTGTTCCCTTATAACAGCTTTGAGAGCTAAATGCTTTTTGAATAGAAGTATATAAATTAAAGTACAACCGTTCTTTATTGCTTAAGGTGCCTTTGTTTGGCTCCATCAATGGAGACTCATCTTATGAGGGGGTAAAAATAAAATAAAAAGTACAAGGGGGAAGATGCTGTAACTTCTCTGCATTGATAAATTAAAGATGTTCTTAGAAATGAAAGACAATTGCATTCATTTTAAAATGTCAGGGAATGCATGTAAAATAGGAGATGCATTCATTAAAACAACACGCAATTGTACTACATCATTATCTACTAACTGTTTGCCTGCTGGTCTGTCCTGTGAAGCAGCTGGTTAGGAGCAGAAGAAGTTACACAATGTCCTGCTGACCGTTAGCTCTGGGCCAAAGTCTACACATTCTCCATTGACTACATGCAATCAAGTGTTAATTGATGCAATATCACTCATTTACTGTGAGCAGTCAATCAGTGAAACATTTTATATGTAGACCATTCTTGCATTTTGCTGCATGTAAATTTTCTACTACAGTTTTGGTACTTTAGCCTAGTGGGTGTGCAGCACAGGTTAGAAGGACAAATGATCAATGCAGCATTGTACTAGAATGTATTTTGTAATTGATACAGTCACTAGTGCTGCAGTATGTTATTCCATGATCAGTTGATCTACATAAAATTAATTGGCAGCTCTGGGAACTTCTGATTGGTTTCAGCATTTTCAGGACGTTTTCAGAAGATTAGTTGAGGATAAAGTCAGCAGATTAATTGATGATGAATAATTATTTGTGGCAGCCCTATATTCCATTGACAGCAAGTATCGCTTATTAAACATGTTTTTTTTTTTAATTCTTAAAATTGGTCTGGGAAGGTCTCTGTGTGACACTTAAGCCTAAAGTTTGAACAAAGCATAAAAGATTTCAGTTCTACATACAGGCCTGGCTTTGTTCTCTTTTCAAATGACTGGCCTGATTTGTACTGTTGGCACAAAGTTTACCTCGGTCAGGAGGCAACCGTACCTATGGCCATAAACTATAACAGGCCTTTTGGTGGATAACTGCACTAAATGTGAATACTGTACTGTTGATAGGTGGTTATGGATGGGATTTGAACTCCCAATACCTGCCAGTATTGGCACTCTGCTCATGTAGCTATACAGGGCCCTCACAATGATTCACATCCCCAAAGAGATTTCACTCACTAACTCTTAGTTTAGTCACTACCTTGACCTCAATGTGAACTATGTCCCTAATCCTCTCTCACTGGTCATTCAGCCCAGTGCCGGTTCAGTGCAGTTAGCCCGGCTGAGGTGTGTTTGCACAGGCTGCAGCCTCTGTGGTAGTGGTGGAGGGTGGGTTGTACTTCGGGACTTCCATCCTGCACCCTGAGGTTTACCTGCATAGAACAGAGTTCTTCACTTCCTGTTAAATCTGGATGCTTTCTGTTGTATCATGATGATCTCCAAGTTGAAGTGTAGAGATTAGTGGTGTCAGAAGTTGAAAAAGTACCAATGCTCATTTACAAGATGGCGATAGTATTCATATCTGATTATTCTTACTCAGTCGGTCTCCCCAGGAAATTGGTTAGCAACTAGGCGTTTGGGTGTAATGGGGACAGCTAGAACTACAATTTAGTTACTGGAAGATGGCATAAACAGGCGCCTCACATGAAATACGTGGCCTTTGCTGTATTAGTGCCTCTGTTCTTTGGAAGTGTCTTGGGGAGAGTTTTAGCTTCACAGAGGGACATGATCAACGGCTCGGTTGGGGAAAACGCAGAGCGTCATAGGGACAAAGTGGTGCTAAAGAAACAAGAAGAGAAAACAAGTACGAGCTGGTGTCCTGTCCACGTGAGATTCTGTAGCTTTAACCATTGACTTTTTTATTTTTAGTAGTGAATCAAAGTCAGTGAAGGTTAATAAGAAGTTGTGCTTCCAGGCCATTTGCAACACATCAGCTCTTGTTCATCGTTATGCACTTGTTCTGGCATGTTTTAAGAAATAAACCTTGAATAACCTGTTGCTATGCTACGTTAGTCACAATGCAAACCGTTCGCCTACAGTTAGTCAGAAGGTATTGATGGTTTTAGCTTACTTTGCACATTTTCCAGTGTCATGGTTCAAATGCATAATTACACTTCCCTATTACATTCATTTAGTGAGATCATGGTCTTCACTCTCCAATAAAACTTAAAAGAAAAAACTGCACATGTGCAACAGCAGCTGAAATAAAAGGCGTGACTGGTCTGTACATGCAGCTGTGGTTGTTAATTTCACAACCACAGTGCTATATTCTCACGTATTAGAAAACGACACCATCAGGAAAAACATTAGCATATAAGTTTAAGACTTAAACTGCAGCTGATTTGCAGAGATCACATCTCATCCATGTTGTGTCAGTTTAAATCATGTTGAGAGTTGTGCCAAGTCTTCAGCAAGTCTGAACTTCAGCGCCCGTGGCAAGCTTTTAGTTATATTGTCAGTTGAAATAAAGGCTTAATCAAATAAAAATTTGATTAGTTGAGCAATAAGTAATATTAAACTTTTTTTTTTTTTTTTGTATTGTGTGTAATTTGGCTTTTATCATCAGGAAGATGTTACTGATGTTTTTGTATAAACCTCAAATCTTAATTTTCAGACATGCCAGATTCAAACAGGTTTAAAGAAATTGAGTCCACTGCGAATAGAAAACTTAAGGTGACACATCTGTGCCGGATCAAGAAACTTGGCGAGAATATCTTGTAATATTTATATTTTTATACACCTTTTTACAACATCCTGCCGTCTCTCCCCCTCTATAGCTGACATCAGCCTGGCCGAATGGGGGCGCAAGGCCATCGACATTGCTGAGAATGAGATGCCCGGTCTGATGAAGATGAGGGAGCTGTACGGTCAGTCCAAGCCTCTGAAGGGCGCCCGTATCGCCGGCTGCCTCCACATGACCCTTCAGACCGCCGTGCTCATCGAGACCCTCACCGCCCTCGGAGCTGAGGTGACATTTACCAGCTGCTCATTAATAATTATTCATCCACTGATCATTTATGTCTTTCTACTGTAACAACACCATGGATGATGTATAATGTGCCATCTGCAACTGCAGGAGGAGTTTGCTTACAAGAGTTTTTTTATTAACTTTTGCCACATTCTGCAGGGACTAAAAGTTGATGCTTTTCATTTCAGAATGGATGCAGGCATATTTATTTTACTTGCTTATATCTGATCTTGAATGAATGCAAACTTGTAGAAGTGTGAACTTAAAGACCAAAACCTTTTTTAATCAGGTAGACACTGGTCTTAATGACCTGAATTTACACACATGAAATATCTAAGGTTTCCAGATGGCAAGGAAAGATGAGTTGTACTAGGGGACATTTTAGAAAAGGAGCATTGCAGATCCAAACAATCCTTTTTTTTTTTTTTTTTTTTTAATTACAAGGCCCTTCATACTTTCTCTTGTACAGTGGTGAGAGTGGATTTTGTTAACTTTGAGTCAGTTCCAGTAACACATTTGGGTTTTACACTTTCAGGTCCAGTTAAACTTTTCTAGGAGACAAAACAGCCACTGCCAGATCCGTGTTTGTCTTAGTTAGTCTTTATTCTCTTTTGGTTTCTTCATTCATATAAAGCATCACAAACAGTTTGTGCAAACTATAGGCCAGTAGATTATCAAATATTATAATACTACAATACTTTTCAACAAATTAGCTGTCATGTGTATAGATTAGTCAAATCTGCTTCATCAGAGAAGAGAGCGGTTTGGTTTACTGATAACGCAGTACGGTTTCTTTCATAGCAGGAGCTGTGCAGTATAACTTCGGTCATCTTCTGCCTGGCTAAAGTGCACTACAGCAGTAGTTACTGAGAGGACACGTTTATTGATCCACTTATGGGAACGAACTGTGTGGTCTTTTCTCTCTCCCTCTGTCTGCCTCAAGGCCAGTGTCTTCTGTTATCATGTTGGTTTTTATCTGACCTAGACTGGTTTGGTCCTGCGGGAACCTGCACCATGAGAACCAACAGAGAATAAATAACCTGCTCTCTCAGCTTGGATGTTTTTTTTCCAACTGATTATACTTCTTTCTCAGTGCTGCTGCTGGTCGTGATACTCTGTAATTCTGTGTTGCTTGAAAAACTACCTTCCATACTAGGAAAGTTGGTGGTTCTTGTTTTATCTTTATTTTCTAAAAGGTCACCTTTTTAAATGATCAGTGTCTTAATTTGGCTTGGATTGAAATTGACTTTACAGTACCGCCATTATTGGGAGGAAACCGATGACTATAAGACCCACTTTTACATGCAGCTGGACAGCAATCAGGTTTCACTGTGACAATTTCTTTCAAGCTGCAATAGAGTTTTGGACACCAGATGGTAGGGCTGTCAATTTTCCCACCGACAACACCGGTGTTACAATTACACTGGACATTTTACAAGAAAAGATATCCGTTGATGCTTACTTTAACGTTAGATCTTTAGCTCTCCCCCTTACTTTGAACAAAACGAATGCTTAAAGGTTGGTCACCTTCATCAAAGTTTACAGATTTATGTCAGTTATTTAAATGTATCTTAATGCAGAGTGGGACATGACACAGTGAACACTCATCCTAACTTTGTCTTTACTCAAAGATTAACCATAAATGTGTCTCCAGATGCAATTGACCAAAGCACATTCACTATAGCCTCCTGGCCTAAGGTTTTCACAGCAAGGGTAAAATACTGTTAGGATAGGTTTTAGTTAAAAAATTACAAGATGTTAATCACCAGATATTGTTATTGCTAATATTATTGCATGTTAGTTGATTTAATGCCCCTTGAGGCGTTGCAGCCCAACTGTCAGTGTTGCAGCTGTGTCATAAGGTGGCAGAGAGAGACCGGTGGTAGTCTGCACTGAGACTCTACAACACATTGAGGACTCGGAGTGATTCTCACCACCAACAGGTGTACTGAAGCCGTGGGGTTGTTAAATTACCCAGTGAACACACATGTAACTGTCGTACCTGTCCCTTTTTAACCAGGTAGAGTTCAAACTATGATAATGCCCAACCTGATTCTCTTGTATTCACGTGACTTATAAGACGCTCATTTCAAGTTGGACTTTGAATTTATTTATCTTGGCACAAACACTGCAAGCCCTCTGCTCAACCAGGTTACTGAAGTTCATGTAAAGACACTGAACAATTGGATGTTTTTGGGTGATTGCTGTTCAGAGTGTCATATGAACTTTATTTACAGCTTCAATTCACTGCCTGGGGAAAAAAAGCCTTTCATTCTATTAGTCAGAATTGGGGTTATTGCCAAGTAGGTTTTTACATGCAAGGAATTTGCTTTGGTATTTTGGTGCATAACAAACATAGTAAGAGAAAATAAAAGATTAAAACAAGCAGTTCAAAAGTCAAGAAATATAATAGAAATATTCTGAAAGTATGTAATATGTTTGTAGAATGAAAGAGCTGTACAGTTTGTGCAGAATATTGACAAAGGAATGTGCAAGAATTCACAGTATATTCTATAATGGGAAATTAATACACATGAACACATTCAAAGTCCGATAATGAAAGGAAAGTCAGATGCTCCACGAGTCTTAACTCTATGTGTCTTTTCTTTTCTTCTCTTCAGGTTCAGTGGTCGAGCTGTAACATCTTCTCCACTCAGGATCACGCTGCCGCCGCCATCGCCAAGACTGGCGTTCCAGGTAACGCACGCCACCTCTGTGAATACGCTATGTGAAATGACCTGCTCAGGTTTGCGCTCGACAACAAGCTGCATATTATGACTTTCTAGCCATCTTGGCAAAAATACTTTCCGTTCAACTACACGTATAAAGCATGTCTGTAGTTGTAACTGTGTAAAGAGTACGTCTACACCATACTCGCTAAAATCTGAAAATGCATCTTTTTCTATCATTTTTGGCCTACTGTCATAAAGCTGATGAATACAGTTTAAAGGTTTCAGTATCCAGAGAGGAAATAAAAAAAACTAACGGGTCATTTAAGGTCAAATGAGAAAGGATATCACTCACCAGATATTGTATGTCAGTTAATTTAATGCCCCTTGAGGCGTTGCAGCCCAACTGTCAGTGTTGCAGCTGTGTCATAAGGTGGCAGAGAGAGACCGGTGGTAGTCTGCACTGAGACTCTACAACACATTGAGGACTCGGAGTGATTCTCACCACCGACAATTTAAACTCAACGCCATTTGCTGGGAATATTCTCACCAGACTCTCGGGGGGGAGAGAGAGACATCTTTGTTTATTTGCTTTCTTTCTTTGTGTAGTGTATGCGTGGAAAGGTGAGACCGATGAGGAGTACGTGTGGTGCATCGAACAGACTCTGTATTTCAAAGACGATCAGCCCCTCAACATGATCCTGGATGACGGAGGAGACCTCACCAACATGGTCCACCAGAAGTACCCCAAACTGCTGGCAGGTTGGCTTGTTTCACACACATGGTTTTATGAGTTTGCTCTTTATTCTCTCCCCTGTTCCCAAGTTGAAGTAAGTTTAAGAAAAAGGCTTAAGATCTCATTGATGAAACGGCAAGATCCACCATGTAGTTACCACTGACATGTCACAGAGGATCGAAGTTGTGGTTAAGTTTCACTATTTTACCTCCAGTCAGCTCAGTTTGCTAGTTAACCAGACATCGTTTTGGCTCCTCTCCTTATCTAAAGTGGCTGCTGCAGGAAACTAGTTTTGACCAGAAGATGTCCCAGCATTCAATGCACAGTGGATGGTGAACATTAAAGCTCCAGTAGAGTTTTGGACACTAGGTGGCGGCAGTGGTCTGACACAAACTAGTTCATACAGCAACTGCAATTCATTTGTTACTTAAAATTCACACTGAATATTTTCATGAATTTGTGATGTTATTTTAGAGTTTCCTGAAGATCGTTAGTTCTTTATCTTAGAGCGGTTTCCTCTTGGTTTTCACAGTGTCCATCAAGGGAATAAATACTAAAATCATTTTCAAATTAAAAAAAAAAAAAAATAAAAAATTACAAAATATTTCTCACCAGATATTGCTACTTTATAATGTTGCATGTTAAAGCGACACTAGACTTGATTTCATGCCCCTTGAGGTGTTGCAGCCCAACTGTCAGTGTTGCAGCTGTGTCATAAGGTGACAGAGAGAGACCAGTGGTAGTCTGCACTGAGACTCTACAACACATTGAGGACTCGGAGTGATTCTCACCACCAACAGTTAGACACATATTGTGTGGTTGTATTTTCATGCATAAAGCCTGTTCTTAAATTACTCAATAAAACGTGCATAGCTGTCAGAGTAACCATAGAGGTCAGACTATGATAATGCACAATCTAGTTACAATGACAGTCTCTCGTAGGTTTTTATGACATGAAAACATCTTCCTCAACTCACTTTTGCTTTATGCATAGACTTCTGCTCCTGTTCTGTTCGCCCTGTGGAATATTTTTGCGACTGGTAAAAATATGTATTGGAAATGTTCCATAATTACGTGACCTTGTATTTCCAGGTATCCGTGGAGTGTCGGAGGAGACTACTACAGGTGTCCACAACCTGTACAAGATGATGAAGAAGGGCGAGCTGAAAATTCCCGCCATCAACGTCAACGACTCCGTCACAAAGGTAACATGCCTCAACCTTTAATCCCCTTCAGCTGCATCCTGTAGTGTTAATTAGATGAGTGGACAGAAATATATAATTATTCTCATCAGTGGAACCATTCATTAATGAAGGAATAGTGTGTTAAATGTCATCGTAAACATTTC
Organism: Macquaria ambigua; assembly: GCA_008360985.2. Classification (NCBI taxonomy): domain Eukaryota; kingdom Metazoa; phylum Chordata; class Actinopteri; order Centrarchiformes; family Percichthyidae; genus Macquaria; species Macquaria ambigua. The sequence goes on from VMKM01000545.1 coordinate 78,210, forward strand.
TTCATGTAGGATTCAAACTCCTGTCCTTTTTGAAATAATCTCAGCCATTTGTATTGAGTGAAATGCTTACAGTACTGTAATTATATAGATACATTAATTGCTCTGAATTAGAGGTCATGGGAAAGCTGTGACTTGTGGAAAAATGTTTGAATTTGACACCAGGACCTTAGTGGGAACTCGTTTCTTTTTTTCTTTCTTTCTTTTTGTGTTTTCTGTCTGGGAAAAGGCTCGACAATCGGTTGATATGTAATGTATTTTCTGTCTCTCTGCCTCCTGCAGAGCAAGTTTGACAACCTGTATGGCTGCAGGGAGAGCCTGATTGATGGTATCAAACGAGCCACCGATGTGATGATTGCCGGTAAAGTTGCCGTGGTGGCGGGCTATGGTGACGTGGGTAAAGGCTGCGTCCAGGCTCTGCGTGGGTTCGGAGCTCGCGTCATCGTCACAGAGATCGACCCCATCAACGCCCTGCAGGCCGCCATGGAGGGTAGGTGATGACTGCCAAACCAACATTATATTAAGGCCATGAACACTACGACCCGGGCCCTCCGCTGCATGTCATCCCCTCTGTCTCTCTCCCACTTTTCCTGTCTCTCTTCAGCTGTCACTATATAATAATAAAGGCCAAAATGCCAAAAAAGAAAAAATAAGTAAAATATACTTATTAAATGGTAAATGACAAATAAGATTTGTTTCTAAATAAATAGACCAGTTTCTCTTTCATGCTAAAACATTTTGTGATCAGTCTATTCTTGAGACATCAAAACTGTCAATATAACCCCCTCTCCTTCTCTGTTTCTCTGTAGGTTACGAGGTTACCACCATGGATGAGGCCAGCAAGGAAGGAAACATCTTCGTCACCACCACTGGCTGCGAGGACATCATCCTGGGACAGTACGTTTCACCAACTCACTCTTTCTACTAGAACTGAATTGAAATGCTACTTTTATTAAAGTGAAATTCAGTATGCTTGAATTATCCTTTTCTTATATGAAAATGTGTACTTTTGCGCAATGACAAGTTGTGTGTGTGTGTGTGTGTGTGTTCTTCCTTCAGTCACTTTGAGAACATGAAGGACGACGCCATCGTCTGTAACATCGGACACTTTGACTGCGAGATCGACATGAACTGGCTTACCAAAAACGCTGCAGAGAAGGTCAACATCAAGCCTCAGGTAGAAGAACTGAAAAGGACTGGATTTTTTTTGTAACACAGCAGGCCAGAGGCTTATTTTCAGAGTTCTTCTGTAGTCTTGCTCGGTCTACGCCTGCCTCCCCCACATCAATCTGAGTCCGCCACAGTAGCATTAATCCTTCTCCTTCTCCTCAGGTTGATCGCTATCTATTGAAGAACGGTCGTCACATCATCATCCTGGCCGAGGGCAGACTGGTCAACCTGGGCTGTGCCATGGGACACCCATCTTTTGTCATGAGCAACTCCTTCACCAATCAGGTACTGTGAGTTTGTGTGAGCCAGAGAAGGGTGGCTATAATGCATGCAGTAAAAACTGGAGGTTCTCTTTAGTCATGAGCAACATGATTTCAATTTACGGCCTTGACATATTATCATAACGGCACCATGGCTGCACCCAGTCTTTATTAAACACAGTCTTCTGTGTCTCATCTCCTGTCCTTTCCTGTAGGTTCTGGCTCAGATCGAGTTGTGGACGAACACCGACAAATACCCCTTGGGGGTCTACTTCTTGCCCAAGAAGGTCAGAAGCCACGCTATGATAATGCATTGTATCTTATGCAGTCTTTGCGATGAATAGAAAATGAATGGCTTGTGATCAAACCCTTTCAAAAGGGCCTAAAATGATCTAAGTAGATGTTGAATCAAATTAGGCTTTCTTGATTTTAATAATAATAATAATAATAATAATAATAATAATAATAATAATAATAATAATAATAATAATAGTGCATAGTTCTTGATGTAGGTTTTCCAAAGCTTTTGTGGAGTCTTGACTTGCCAGAATTAATTTCCACATGCATTTACCAGGTTAAAATTAATTTCAAGACACCCAACAATTCCAAGAAGGGAAGGGTAGTTTTGAAATTTTGTACAAAACCTGTAGTTGTTGAGGTTGAAGGGAAGGATCAATTTAAAATATAGACCAAGCTGGGTGTCACTTTCTTGGTGATCTTGGCAAGAAGTGTATTTCACTTAAGCCTGAAAACCACAGTGAAGAAACTGAAGCAGGAAACCCCCCGATTTGATGTCTTGAACTTTCATGAGTATTGAGAGAGCAGTTCAGAGGGAGCGGGGTTCACAAAGCGTGCAGGAATTTTAAACCTGAGCGAAGATACAAAAACCAAACAGGAAGAGAGAGCTGCTGCTGAGTGCAACGGATTGAAGATTTATTTGGTGCTTAACATGCTCAGATGGGGAGTAACGGTAAAAAGCCAAGAGATGATGTGAAGCTTTAAGGAGCAGGGTTATGCCCACAGAACATCTCACTCCATCCAAGATGTCTTTTCCATTTTACACAAGTCCTTCTTTCCTTCATGTTCACTGAAATACTCCTAACAGAACAGAGAATAGTCTTGCACAACAGACCACTTATACTGCTGAATCCATTAGTGGACTGATGTAAAATTTGATCTGCAGCGGTTTAGATTAATCATCTATGGGCTCAAGTAAGGGTCAGTAAGAATTTGAGCATGTGAAATGGTGTTCAGAAATAATTTCAAAGCCTGTGATTGTCATGACATTTTATTTTATTTTTCGAGGTTTAGAACGGGTGATATACAGATTTTCTTCTCTACAACTACCTATCTTTTCTATACATTCACATACTTGAATTTAAGGCAAACTTGCCTCACATTGATATAATTTGTGAAGACATTTGTGCTCAAAAGCAGTGTGAAAGTCAGTACGCATGTTTTTACACCGTGTGACACTAAAGCAGGACGTCATGCACGCATTTATGAAGAGTACACATTTTGGCCCTGCTCTTACTTTTAATTTCACAAGCTCAAAATCTTATTGACTCTTATTTTGGCGCATAATCGTCATTTATCAAGCAGAAATGCCAAATTCTTTCATTCCATCTTCTCAGATGTGAGGATTTGCTGCTTTTCTCTGTTTTTATATCACTGTAAACTGAATATTTTGAGTTTTAGACAGTTGGTCAAGTATTTTTGAAGTATTGTCTGAGTTTTGTTTTAGAATAATGAAACAAAAAACTAATAATCATCCATAATGAAAATAATCATTAGCTGCAGCCTCACTCTGTTCTTTTAGAGACCATTTCTCTCCAGAAAAAGTTGACAGTTTATTTGTTTTTTTTATATGTACAGCATCAGACAACCAAAACGTAATCAAGAAATAGACCATGCCTTTAAAAAGTAAAACTAGAAGGCAGAAATGTTTAAAAATGGATCAGTAAGCAAATACCAGTTTTATCTAACATGAACTTTCCCATTTCTTTGTCTCAATAGTTGGATGAGCAGGTGGCAGCCGCCCACCTGGACAAACTCGGGGTGAAACTGACCAAGCTGACAGACAAGCAGGCCAAGTACCTGGGTCTGCCCACCGAGGGGCCCTTCAAACCGGACCACTATCGCTATTGAGCCCCTTCTCCAGCTGGGGAAGAGAAGGAGGAGGAGGTGTGGCTAGAAGGGTGTTGGTGTTGGTGTTTTGGTGTAGCGGGGTTTGGTGTGTGGGAGCACTTGGAGAGTTTGGCTAGGTTGCACTCTGGGTGCCATTTTGGTCTTGGCCTTCCAAATGTCAACTTTTCAGGGATACAGAGACAGTTTTTGTGTGTTTGTGTTCCCCTTAACTTGCCTTCCATATGAAATAGATTTCCCAAGTTGCATCCCGTGTCGATCAAAGTCATTTGGCTCGACTGAAGTTTGGAACCAACACCTTGTTCTGCTTTACTAAGGTGAGATCAAACAATATCTGCCAAACAGCTGTTGAATACCTCATTTCTGGTTGAAGCTGGACTTTGGAGCCAAAATTGTGACCCGACGCTTCCGTCAGTAGCTTGATATGGGAGTTTGTGGACATCAGGAGGGTGCAAAAAGGTTGTAAAAGTCCAGCCCTGTATTTCAACTGAAAACGCATCAGTTTGTCTCATCACCATGTTATTTTGCTCTGACACACACCAATATCTTCAGGCCTTCTCTCCTCTTTCTCATCAGTGCTCTTCTGAAACACCATCAAGTGCTACTGTGGCTGTTAAAGAGAATTCCTCTTGTTGTTTGTCATTCCCTCTCCATTTATGGAATATAATAAACCCTGATGCTTTTCTATCTGAGCTCTTTTCTCCGTCTTGAGGTGGGAGGTGATAGAACAGGTTTTTCTTCTGTATCATAAAGAATCGAGGCAAACGGTTAAGTGTACAGTGGCCTTATCCCGGTGTATTCACATTAATGCCGCCCCGTGTTAGCACTTAAATGAAAACTGTACTTGAACTGTGCGAGAAGACTGGAGACGTTCATGAATTGCCAGGTGTTACTGGGTGTGTTTACTAATTATCCAGGATGATCGGTAGAGAGTAAAGAGAAGCACTGCTGCCAAAGGAACCACCAAAGCACATCATGTTTTTGCCTGGTTTATAAAAAGTCTTATTCTTTCTTTTGCCTCACTTTCTTCCTTTTTATTGTGATTTATTTAATTGACTTGAAGGGCCAAAATGTGTCCCCCCCCACCCCGCCACCACTGTAGCCAGTCAGGGTGAAGTGTTCTCAACGGTTACAGCCTGAAGTACAGAGTTCAACTGCTTGTAAACGATGGATTGATGTCGATGGAAAAATAAAAAAAAAACGTTGATTCTGGATTTTATTTTATTTTTCTCATTGTGTGGTGAGACACTGACAAGTGGCAGTCCTACTCAGTTTAAAAATGAGAAACGGATGCACATTCTGGCTCTTATTCTTGTAGTTTTCCTTCTATCGGTAATAACATTGTACTCGCCAAGTTAATGGCTGAGATCTGGAAACATGGAGACGTGGCTAAAAGGTCAGACAGGTCAAGAAACGCAAGCAAGTTGGAAACATCCCCAGATTAGTCAAATTTATTTGAACGAGAAAACAAAAACAAACTAAATGTATTCCTCAAACTATCTTTACCAGACTTCATAGTTCAACAACATATTTGCCATAGCTGTGCACACATAGTTTCACTGTGGATTATTAGAGACACTTCAGGTGTGCTCACTTTCAGTTTGACCTCCAAACAACGTGGTTCAGATCATCTGGATGAACTGCTGGCCTGTCTGATCGTCTGACTGCTCATTTCTTGACCCATTCGATTAAGTACAATGTTATCACAACTAACAGATTCTGAAAGAAGATAGAAGTTATGATAAAACTGAATTTCCTTTATAAAGAGGATAGAGGTACACTTTGTTGGGTGAGCAGTAGGGTCAAATCTATCATTCTGGGAAAATCGTGTGATCTAATATACATAAATAGCTAAACATTAAGAAGAGGCCTGCTGGTTGAGATGCATGCCATATGTACTGTAAATGCAACGCTCTTGCTTTGATTCCGGCTGGGGGCCTTTGTGGTCATTCCACTTCTCCCCTCATTTCCAATAACTTCTACCACCTTCTGGTGCATAAAGGCAAAACATACTTAAACATTTAAATAAATGTAGGGTTTTCTCAGGTAACTATTGTGTACCTGAGGTGGTATATTACCCAGATCCTGATTCCGTAGTAGAGGACAGCCTAAACAAGTCACAATCATTAATAAGCTGTGTAATACAGTGCTTCTGCTCTTTTTTTCCCTTAATATTTTAACGTTATTTCTTTTTTTTATGTTGCTGTAGACGCTCTTTGTTTCAGGGGAGTGGCCTACATCTGCTGTACAACACGGTGGGAAACCCTGGATAAAATTGTACATTTAAATAAATGACAGAAAATATAAAAATAAACAGTGGCGCAATAGAATGACGAGATAGGATATATAGTTATATATAACTACATATTTATTATATATAGTTGTGTTTTGGTTTTCTTCTCATTGTGTTTCTCAATATATTGAACTCTTAATCTGGGCAGCACAACTGAACAAGTGCTCTCATCCTTACGAGTCCTAGAGCCAAGGCACTGCAGTCTCCAGTGAAGCTGTTAAAATGCTGTAATTGTGCGACGAACAGAAGTATGCAGAGATTTAGTGTCTGAAGAGTTCGAAGTGACTGAGGAACAAAGGAAAACAGGGAGAATGTGTGGGTTTATTTACACCCTGACTGACTGACTGACTCAGCAATGATATTGAGTAAAATATAACCAGTAGTAACCAGGTTGTTAAAAAAACATTTTTTTTTTATTCAACTAAAATTGTGGACTAATTTTGCTGATCTGGACTCTGAAGTGATATTTTGAAAAGGAAGCTGCTGTGTGGCCTTACAATCCAAACAGGCCGGGGATCCACACCAGCTGAACACGATAAGATCGTCTGCTGTTCAAGTCCTCCAGGCTTCAATCAGAGCTTCTGTTTTTTTTATACAAATCGAGTTAGCTGACAAAACACAAACTAGATGTCAGAGCAGCAGATCTGATACAGATGTAAGCACTTTTAAATCATTTACAGAACCACTCTGGAAGTCTGCTGATTGGATTAAAACTCAGTGGGGATGGAGAACCTGATTCAGATAAGGTGACACTTTGTGGCCAACAGAACAACTGGTCTTAGCTTTTAACTTAATGTGTAGCTATATGTGATAAAAGATATTTGAACAGAAAGAAATGTTTGAAATTTAGGAATTGGCATGTTCTTGATAGATCCTTCAGTGACAAATGATACAACAGTGGAAACCAACGTGTTAACATGAAGGGACACTAATGCACACAAAAAAGTAAATATATAGTGATAAAAGAGTACAATGTGAATAAAAAATGATTAAGGTGAAATAGAAAAAAACTAAATGGAGCAAAAGCCAGGCTAAGGGTAGGTAGTCTGGTGATATTCATAAAACTATTAAAAAAAACACGCATCAGTGAACCACTCTGTTGAACTGGGTGACATGTTGCTCCATTACATGAACACACACTAGTTTATTTTGACTCAATCCCACACACACCGTCCTGCTGCTGGAAATACTCACTAGAGCACCAAATGTGGATTGATCCGCTGCTGAAAATAGTCCCCAACAAATGCATGATTGTCTCCTGTTTGGGTAATGTTCGCTAAAAACTACAGTGACCAGCTTTAAATAAAAAAAGAAATAAAATAAAAACTATATTTGTGAGCTGTTTTTAAAGAGTTCAGTCTTCAGTATGAACCAATGAGCTTGTAGCTGAGAGCCACAGACAGGGAAGAGAGACGGACTAACACATTGTTGGTTTTGGTCTTTTAATGGGATTTAATTATTTATTTAATGACGATATGAAAAATCCTTTATGTTTTTACAGTTAAACACTTTTTAAAGTTCTGGTTCTCTGTAAAACACAAAAACATAAGACCAGTTGACTAACGAGTGTCATTCTGCTTGGCATCACAATAAGCTCAGGGTTTCACGTCAAAAAATGTAACCAGTGTGACGTTTAGTGTCGGAGGTTAATGGCATGATGGGGTCCTCTGGTTATATTTTAATATAACACGTTAAATGGAAGCAGTGTGAATGCATCTTACACACTCTGCAGTCATCTTTTTTGTTTCACTACACACCTTTCACCAGCAGATGGCAGTGTGTGTTCTCTAATTTCTATATTCTGAGACTGTGTGCCATCATGGACAATGTGTTGTGAACCATAATACCTAAAAACCTTAATTTAGACGTCAGCAGCAACAATCACGTTCAATGAGTTTATATTATATCACTTCCTGTCTTTTGTCCAGGGTCCTCAACACTCATTTAAAGATTAAGATACTTATAATAATAATATGTATTACATGTTGCATGAGAATTGAAGTTGGGTTTGGAAGAATGTACTGTTGGAAATGTCAGGATTAGACATTAGATGCATAAAGATTTCCGGCCGAAATCAATGAATTTGAATGGAATCGACATGATCAACAGATTTGATCGCATATGTGAAGTAAATCTGTGTGGAGCTTTTTGTGTGGAGTTCAACCGTGACACACAAATATGCGCCGCTGACCAATTGAAAACCGCCTTGACAGTTTTGACCTTTGATGGAACGGAGAGCCGGAGAGTCCAAAATACGGGAAAATAGCTTTGTTGCACAGTCCAATTCTATATGACGCTGCTCTGCCGGAGTAAAACAGAGGCAACACAGTCTGCAGTAAGTCACACAGGAGGGGATGGTGCAAATATGTTCCCTTTAATTTACAGTTACTGTCCGGTTAGCAACCAAGAACACAAGTGGACACGTCATCACCAAACCACCAGCACCACCTATTTCATGAAGACACTTTCACTTTGTCACTTTCTGCTGTGACTGATCCCCTCAGGTTTGGTCTTGAAAGTTTGGAAAATGCTTCATTTTAACCGTTGTGTTTTCAAGGTTGGGAATATGCTTGAATTCGCATCTTTTTAACAAAGTGATGTAGCGTTAATGTGGCATGATAGAGAACATATTGAAGAAATACTACTATAGGCAATGATACCGCAGATTTGATTTAAGAAATAAAAACCTACTAAAAGGTTCAAAATGAGATCAGATGATCCAGAGGCATGCTGGACCTTCAAAGTCTGCGGTAAGGCTTATAAAACCTGCTTTCTTTTTGGCTTGCACAGTCTGTTCATTCAGTCTTTCCTTTTTTTCACTGTTGTATGTTTATTATTCTCAATTTAGAAAAGCTGCAGTGGAGCGTTGGAATGTTTCCCCCTGAAAAGCACCATGAAGTTACTCAGAACCTGATGCAGGAAAATAATGACTTGGTTTGGGGCTCAGGTTTCCTTTGCCAGAACCAACAACTGGGTGATCTGTTTGGCTATACACTGGGTTTAATAAAATCAGCAGCTTTCCTCCACAGGGACAACACCACACAACACAACATTACAGCAAAGGAAGGAAAGAAAGAAATCTAAGAGCTCCAGAACATCCATGGACACGTCAGATTGCTTTTGGATTGCATTTGGGTGTCAGGGGGAAAAAAACGACAAAAGATCAATGAGTCAAAACATATTTAAAGATTAAGGCTGATCAAATGACTGTAACGTGAAAATTAGAGGTAATGATCAACTGTGCAGCTCTGCAGAGCTTTTGAGCCTCTTTTAGCTCATAGTTTTTGCCACTGTACACTACCTGTCCTGCATCAGGTAGCTGGGGAAGAAAGTGGAACGTCTTGCAGCTTAAAGAGACAGATATTTTTCTCAGACGATGGTGAACCAGAGCTAAAAGGAGAGAGAACACTGGACTTGCATTCATCAGGAAACTTTACCTGCTTTTTGACAGCAGAAACCTAGTTCCAGTTTTGGTTCCTGAAACTGCAACTTTCAATGTTGTGCAGCATTCATTCAGACTGTTACAAAGTCAATGGAAAGACGTGACTAGACGTGAATTTGGCTGGGGTGGCGGGGATTGCCGCAGATTGGTGCAGAGACGAGTGTGCGAGTTGGAAAGGTTTCAACGTGAGCAAAACATCTGCCCGTATTCTGGGGCTTTATAAATCTGCTTCATAAATGTACAGAAACGAGAGGAAAAAGGATAAAAGGCTGGAGGCAAGTAACGAACCGAACTGGAGTTTCTGGTGAGGCTGAGCTGAACACAAACACAGGACTAAAACAAGTGAAATGCTCTAACATAAAAACTGCCTGGTAAGAAGAAATATCTTGTCAGACAAAAAACAAGCATATATTGCCTTAAGATATTTCATCTTACTTAGATTTCGCTTTTTGCAGTGCACTAACACAGTCGGCGCGTTTGTTGCTAGCTAGCTGACTGCTAATGTCTGTACAGTTGGTACATTGTTGTGTGAATAAACACAAACCAGCAGTCAAATTCGCTTTGCTTTCTGTCTGAAAACAGCTTCAGGATACAAATTTCATCTGTTGTTATTAGTCAAGCAATAAGCAAACGAGCAAGACAAATTAAACTCTGTAGCCTTATTTGCAAATTCTAAAATGTCTCTCTTTCCACCTTACGTCTCCTGTCCATTCAAACATCAATCACACAACCGCAAGTTGCAATGAGCACCACAAAGACTGTGTTAGTATGCAAATATTATGTCTCAAGTAATGATGGGGGAAGAGAGAAAGGAAAAAGGTGAAATGTTCCTGTGAGGGCAGGTAGTCAGTAAAATGTTAAATGTAAAATGTTTCATTAGCTCCTTTTGTGCAGCCTGTTCAAGGCGGGAACATTGCTTCCTTATGCCGCCTTGCTGTTCTGTATAAAACCTACGAACATGGAACGGGGGTGCATTGTTGTTGAGCCGGCAGCGCAGGTAGTAACAGAGCCGAATCGATATCTGCGTAAAATGGGGGAGCTGGCAGGACGGGACGGGGGTGTGACATTTTTATAACGTGTTATGTGTGTGACCCGCCACTAGGGGGATTTAAAAAGCAGCTAGCAGCAGTTAGAAGCTAACTCAAAGAAGAAGTTAGCAACTAACCAACAGCAACCGAATATGTCTGCCAATTGGGGAGACAATGAGGTCCGGGAGCTCCTTACCCTCCGAGCAGAGGACGAGATCAACAACGCGTAGGTTTCACATCAAGCCTCTTTTGCTACCGGAACGCCGGCATGCATCTAAAATCACACACTGGGGCAACATAATGCCGGAGTTGTTTGGTTCAGTGTAAATAAGCAAACCTGGCGTAATGACGGGTCTTCACGGCAGTTTTGCTGGATCTCTGTTTAAATAGGGCTATTATTTGCATATAGGCAGGCGACTGTAACAATCTTCCAAGTTATTGCAGTTTTTCAAATAAAAAAAGCTGCATATTCCCACATACTTTTCTTTATTTGTTTCGTCAAACTTCCAGTTATGTTTCATATTGCAAATCAGTGAACTCGAGGCACAAGTTACACAGCGCACTGGAGAAAGAGCCTGGAAATAGTGCTCCTTTTCTATTTATCAAATCGAAAATCGATTCGGAATTGAATCGTGAAACCAAGAATCAAAACCGAATTCGGAAATCCTCAGGCTCCTTAGCTTGTGGGACAATGCGGTCGTAAAGCCATTAGTCCCCTAACAGCGTCACCACGGTGTTGTGTGGCGGCCGAGGTTTGGCTGTTGGGTTTCAGGAGGCTGACATCGATGCTTTGTTCACACTGCAGGACTTAATTTTCCACTCTTGTCCAGTGGTTGTGTGTAATTTTTTCCAGGATGACTCTTCTAGCCTGAAACCCACAGCTGACAATATTATGAAGTGAAAATGGTGTTAAAATGACAGAAGAACCATCATAACAGATGTCCCATCTGCTTTGCTATCGCTGCTTCTCCTGCTCACTCGGCTTGGAGAGTTTTTGTTTTCAATTTTTAAAAGAAGCGCTTCCCACTGAGAAGTGTCTTTGCCTCAGTTTGATTTTGTTTTACTACATCTCAAAATGTGGAATTATTAAGAATTAAAATAGCCTACTTTTTGCTTTATTTTAAACAGAGAAGGTGCTTGTGTGAGATCTTTATTGTCCACTAATTCTAACAAGGTGTCAGGCTATAACGATTGTGATTTAGATTCCAACTCTGCTTATCGATTATGGAGGGAAAGCCAAAATAAAATGCTGAAAGCAAAAACCACCTTTATGGCAGCCCTGCTTTTAAAAGGTCATATAAAGACAAATATAAACACTCTATCTCGCCATGCACAAGTTCAGTGTTCACTGTTTTTACATTTGTTTTCCCTTGAGTTGATTCTGCTGACTCTTGTGCATTATAATTATGACTCGGGTCATACAAATGCTGCATTCAGGCTACAGGAAAATGCAGTTCGTTGCCGGATAAAGTCACACCTTTTGTTTTCTTTGTGTCCTCTGCATTGGCACCCTTCACTGGTCCCATTGATATAGTAATTTCTCTGGTGAGGACAGTCTCAGCAATGTAGACTCGGGGCCAGGTCAAACTAGCATTTATTTAACGGTACATTTTTGGAGTGATCAGTGGATTTTAAGTACATCCACATTGATGTCAAGTTCAACTTTGGTTAATTGAGACATCCAAATTGCACCAATTGCAACTTGTCTTCATGACTTGACCTCTGACCATTTTTATATAACCCTCCTCTGCCGTCTCTTAAAGGAGTGGGGGACATATTACATGGTAAACAGGGGGGTAACGAGACTAAGAGCAAAAAGTATATTTTTAAAAAAAAAGGATTGCCTGAAATATAATATAATTGACCTTCTTTTGTTCAGTATAAATGCCTTATTTTATGGCTGAGATTAATAAAAAAGAGGAGAACTGGATCCAGTTAACTGAGGGTTTGGGGTAACTGTCTCTTAAAAGTCTTATTTTGTCTCTGATGTGTTGTTGTGGGTGTATTTTACTTAATCAGTGGTGACAATTGGCCTGGCAGGAGTCCTCAGTTCATCCCGCTGATCCCAAAATTAGTCTCTGAAAAGCCCCATATCCCACATGCTGCTGTTTGATCTCTGCTGCGGAATCGGATGGGTTTTCTCTACTGGACAGCTGCTTTTTTTTGGTTGTTTTTTCAGAGTCTCTCTGTTGGCTGTTTATTGTTTTTAAGATCCAAGATATATTTAGTGTGTCATCAATCATCTTGTCTGGATTACCTGCCACCAGTCATTCATGACCTAAAAAATGAAATAGTTTCTTCTACAATTGGACTCCATTTTGGTTAACTTTGTTCTTACAAAGCCCATTTCTTTAGCTCAAGGCTTTTTTTATCTGCTTTTATTCCAACAGCACTGCCTGTAGCTCTTTTTTAAGCTAAGCTTTGCATCAACCACTGCTGATAACTGGTCATGTGCTCAGTTAGATGCACAGAGTATTTTGTAGTTTTAGCTCCTTAAAGCTGCACTCATCAGTACACTCAGTTGCCAGTTTAGAAGGGAACACGCAGCCAAAACTAATGCAGTCTAATACAACAGTTACAATCCTCCTCACAATAAATCCTCCCGCCGTGAAGGTTATAATGTTCAATTTTTATTTAAACTGTTTTACAGAGATGTGCTGTTGAACTGTATTCCATTATACAGAGGCGTTTCGGTTATTTAGCCTACGCTCATTTATATAAATACGGTGGACAAAATAACAGAAACACCTGTCAGTGTGAATAATTATTTCCCTCCACACAAAAACATGTTTTTCTTCTTCTTGTTCCTACAGTTGAATGTTTGAGCTTCATTGTGCAGAATGATGTCTGTGAAGAGTTTGACACTAGAAGGATGTTTTCACGTTCATCTGCTGTGGAAAGTCTCTATGTGCTCATTATAAATCTAATTTTAAGGGGCGGGACCTACGAGCATGATTTGTGGCATCACACATAGTGTGGAAGCCAATCCCGGTCCAATATTAACCTTGAAAAAGTGTGATGTAGAAACTTGAAGCTGCCAGTGCTCATACACTGAGAGTGGACTTTACAATGACGTAGGAGACATCTTGTGTCCTGCAGGAAAACTTTAGAAATGAACAAACTTTGCATATTCATAGATTCTGGGATTTTTAATGAGCTAGAAGGAGAAGATCCCTTTTTAAGGATTTTAATGTGGAAATTATACTTTTTTTTTTCAGCAGAAAAAACATATCAGCCACACATTATTGTTCCAAGCAGACTATTTGTATATATGTTTTAATACATGTCTAGAGGGGATCTTTAAGTATCTATTAATCTGTCAGTTATTTTTTAGATTAATAAATTAATCGATTAGTTGATAAAAAACAGTCAAAATGCTCGTCACAAGTTCTTAAAAGCTTTGGGGAAGTCTGAAGACTCTAATAGCTTGTTTTGTCCAGCCAAAGATATAAAACAGTCACAATGTAAATGATGATCAAAAATAATCTGTTGATCAACTAATTGAAAACCTGACTAATCATTTCACTGCTAACCCCAGATTTAGTCATGCCGGTCAAAGTGGGAACTGAAAAGTTGTGACTTCCTGCAGGTTTCTGTTCTTCACCGTGAACAGAAATCAGCTGTCCACACGAGAGGGGAAATCAGCTGCCGTGTGAACGGAGCCCACGAGTCCACAATCTGGTTTGACTTCACTTCAAGGTTGACATGCTGGGGTCCAGAAACAACACTTGGTTAGTCCACTGTGAGAAGTCTTAACAAAACAGCACTTTGTATATCATGTGATGAGCAGCTTGAGCAGGCGCTGGCAACCCATTAACTGGATGTGTTTTTAACAGAGACCAGCGAACGCAGCCACCTCGCACTGTTCTCATTTAATTTAGTTTAGTTAACTGTGTGTGTGTTAGTGCTAGAAAAGTCAAGACAAGAGTATGACAGGTTTTGATGGTGTGACACTCTCTGGAGACTTTAGATCACACCCTCTGTTACCTCCAGGACCTCGGCTAATGCAACCGGCAGGCGTCCTGAACTTTGACCAAGTCCAACATGGAACCTCGCCACAGTTTTCTTATCAGCCTCCATCAGAAAGCGTGGGTGCAGCTGAGCAGAGCGGCTGCAGATTTGTCCAAAATTAATTTCCAGCAGCCGAGTGATCACTGGTGGGAGATCTTCTCCGCACAGGAAGTGATGAGTCAAAACGCTGAAACACACTCAGCATGTGAGCAATCTGTCCAGAGAGAGACTGGACTCAGATCCCAGATCCCAGATCAACAACGTGCAAAAGTCATAACAAGAAAAACGGATTCCAGAGCTGGAATGACACAATGACGTGAATTAAAAATGAACTATTTGTCAAAACGTTTGAATCACATCAGGCAACAGAGACATTCAACCCTCTGAAGCCACAGCTTTCAAAAACAACTTGTCATCATTTTCATGAATCACCACTAATATGCAGGGCTGTAGCTACCATTAGAGACTCTTAAGTCATGTCCTCAAGTTTGTTTCTGGGTGTGAGGGAGTTTTGATGACTCGAGTTGTTTACGTTCTACAGTTACGCACAAATAATGTGTGGTGGGTTATAAAGGCTGATTTGAATACTTTTCATCCTTGAAATATTTAAATTTGACAGGTTTCATGCAGGAAAAACATCGACTAAAAATATGAAAAGAAAAAAAAATCAAAACGATTGGATTCAGCATCTCTCCGCCACAATTATATATACATATATATATATATATATATATATATATATATATTGTATGTTGTAGTGAAGGCTTTAAACCCATTGTGTTGAGAGATGAAATTTACTGAAAATACAATTGATCAGTTGAATGAATAAAAAAATAAAATAAAAATACTTGTGCATAAAATGTGAAAAATAAACGGACAAAACCTGCAACATGTGCAGATTCTGACCATTTAAAGGTTATTAAAGTATTTACACCAAGTGAGGCTGTTACCTTTATTACTTCTTTATTGCCTCTATATTATATCTTTTTTTTTTTGTGAAACTCAGGTTTGTGTGCACTTCTGTATTTTTTATAATATATAAATATCTTAATAGATAAAAAGAAACTGCAGCAAAACCCTCAATCCATTCAGCGAGAATGGTTGTAGCCCTTAAACCAAAACGATGAAGCAGCGGAAAAACGATTGAAAACATTTCCTTTAAGATGGTGAACAAACATCAAACCCAATCCCTAAAAAAAAACTTCAAAATACCTCAATTACCCTATAAACTACACAGACACCCCTCAATAAAAATCCAGATCCATTAAATGTCTGAATTTAATGCCTCAAACTTTACTTTAAGTTGCAAGATTAGAGGATTTAAACCTTAAATTTGGTTATTTAAACCTGCAATCATTAATGTAAAACAGGCTGAGGGTCAAAAAGCAACATTTAATGTTTTGACATTTAAGGTTTGGTCTTTGGTCTCTACCTTAATGAGAAAGGTTAAAGATTATGTGGCATTTTAGATATAAAACAGGGGGTTCTGTTTCCTCGTAAATCGTAAGAAGTTGCAAAAATGACCTCAGACTAAGCAGGGCTGAGATTTATTTTTTATTTTTTATAGAAATTAGATGTCTCTGGTTTTACAACTAGTGTGTGGAAATAACTTCAGGTAGAAAAGTGTTTTTTCCACTTACTTTAGATCCACAGCTGAGAATCAGGTTTCAATTAGGTTTAAACAGCGTTTGTAGAGTTCTGGGTTAAACTTACCAGAGCCACGTCGGGTAACAGTCTGTAGAGATGAACCAGAGAGGCAAATAACTTTGTTAAACAGCCTTTTAAAAAGAAGTCTCTTGATGAATGAGCACTGGTTGATATGACGTCGCGCATCAACCACAGTCAGTATCTCAGAAGTGTTCTGAAATCCCACCCTGAAAGAAGCTCTGGCAATCTTTGACATTACATGCAGCCAGTTTGGATAAAAGCCATTTTGTTCCTGGGTCAAGCACAATAACACGAGATTCTGGGGTTCTGAGTATTTCATGTGTGGCAGCAGTTTTTTTTTCTCCTCCCCACAGTGGGAGAGTTTAAAGTTTAAAAAAACAGCATAGTGAGAAGTTTATTTTGAAATGTCAGTAACTTGACAAACTCGAGAGATTTGTTCTGGGAAATCAACACATTACCTCCCATTACCACACACACACACACACACACACACTGTATTAGACAGACAAGACAGAAAGTAAAGGGAGTTGTTCAGGATGTTGAGGATTCAGTGCAACTAAATGTGAAAAGTTTTTATTTTAACCAATGCATCATGCATTACGTGTAACATTCATTAAATCAGTATGTGTGGCTGCTGGGAAAACTAGAGGGGCGACAAAGCATGTGACGAGTAAAGAAAAAGTTTATAATAATAATATATCTAATATCTTGTAAATAATTACAAAAAATACTGAGATAACATGAATATACCCAGTTGACTATTAAAATATACTTTCATTAAAATAACCACTCTTTGTAACTGAGCAGGGGATCAAATAAACATCCAACACTGTTACAATCACACAATTATTCTTCTGGTTTTTAGCCCACTAAAAACTATTTTATATATATTCATATTTTAATGAAAGCAACTTTTCTTGTGCAACTTCCTACATCTTACTTCTTTTAATGACTCTGCCGAGGAAACATTTGTTTTGCTGTTTCGTTGTTGGTGGCAAAAAAACCCCAAAACAACAACTTAAGACATTTGTATAAATTATCTCAACTGTGGGAAGTCATGTTCATGGTTCAGAGTGAACCTAAAAACACCTACAGGACAGGTGGTTTAATGGTGGTATGTGCTACAGAGGAGAGATTTCTTACGTAAAGACTCTACAGTCACAAAAAAGGTGTTTTCACTTCTTCTGGTTAGAGCTCCTCTCAGGACGGTGTGGGCGGGACACACCACGTTTATGACAAAATTGGCACAGTGTGTTTTTTTTTCTGTTTGGATAGAAACTGATTACTATTACTGATATGACAATTGAATGTTCTCTGACTTTATTTTCATCATCATCGCAGTGATAAACACACATTCACACACTGTACGTTTGCTCTTATAGCTGTCAACGGGTCCTGCTGCTGACTGACCACAGCAGCCTCAGCCACAGATGATTAGAGAGGAGTTCACCTCAGGTCAGTCTGTCTGAACTTACACACGTTAAATACACACGTGCAGAAATAAAACAATACAAAATGCAACTCATAAAGACATCTTTATTTATTCCCAGGAGATTGATCAGCATTGATCGTTTTTTCATGAGGAATAGCCCAGTTTACATTCTCACGGTCTGACCTGATGGCCACAGAGCAGCTCCACTGGAGCACAAGATGTTTACATCAATCATCATATGTTTTATGCTTTATTAGCCCTATTTGCACGGGACTAGTATGACCAGGGGACATCATGTGATTTAGAAATTACCCACCCAGCACCACCACCTATGTGTTTCATGCAACACATTCGCACGGCATAAGCTAAGTCTGTATTTTACTCGAATTTACTGACATTATCCCCCAGATATGATGTCAAGGCTCTGCGTAACATCCGCTTCCTGAACGACAAGAGCTGCTAAGAAGAAAAACAGTCATTGTATGCGTAAAGAGACACTCTTTTCATTGCTGTATGGGGTGAACCACGTTACCAAAAGCAATTTGATCGTTTGGGAAAATATTCACAAAGACCTCTTGCTCCGGGGCCCGTCTGTACAGCACTTTGGATGCTGTCAAAACTTTCATTTATAATTGCAAACGCAGCCTCCGTAATTGTCGACCGGGAAAGAGGCAGAAAAAAGGCGAGGAGAAAACAATAAACCTTGCAAAAAAAAAAAAAAAGATCCAATCCCAAATCACAGAGATGCTGATTCGTACGGGACTAATATTATCACATGATCTCTGTGTTTGCAGATCATTGTAGGTAAGTTGTGGTGGAATTTTTACTTAACAAATTACAGACATGGCAGATTCAATTAAGATCACAAATGACCTCCGCAATTATTACAGATTACTAGAAGTCCCCAGGTAATACTAGTACTGTGCGAATAGGGCTATTGTCAGTACATGATTTATATATTAAGAACAAGTGCTTTAAAATTAGAGACAGTTGACAGAAATTAAAGCTGGTTAGTTTATGAGTTTTATATCATTTGCTCAGAGTTTGCACAGAGAGACACTGAGACACTTCTTACCTTTACACTTTCCAGACTGGCATCAATCCAAGCTTTGGGACTTTTGTAACACCAAAAATTTGCTTGCGTTAAGTGTTTGCCTCCAGTTTGACACTGACACATTATGGACTCTAATGTTAAGGGTTGTGATATTAGAAAGAAACAGCGTGCAGGGGTAAAGTTCTCACCAGCAAACACGACTGGCCTTGGTTGAGGGTGGGAAAGCCAATGTCGCTGCACTCGTCAGGCTGCAAATAATTAGTCATTCTTTAAACAAGGAAGGAAACAAAGAGAAGTTTAAGTGACACCATCACATATTTTATAATATATAAAATATATTATCTTTAAGTCGCCATTGCCTTTTATTGTAAATCTTCATGTACAGCATCACCATCACGAATTTTATAACAGCCTTTCCTGTTCCTTGTTTGAGATATCAGCAGGAGTTTTATTTTTAAAAATATAAATCAATGCATAAGCAGAAATAATTAATCATTAAGGTTTATGACTGTTGGTGACCCGGCTTGCAGACTAATGCACTAATGCTGCTTTCAGAGGTACTCAGGTCTCTTTAAAGGGGAGCTGAGCCCCTGCAATTCAAACACTACTTGGAGGTGAAACTTACTAGTAAAATAACTGCAGGTTTTTATGGTACATCACCTTTTATTGTCCCTCAGCCACTACTAATAAAATGCCAGATGTTGAAAGAAACAGACTGACTCCACCACAGAGCAAATGGAGGTGATTGTTTTTTGTTTTGTTTTTTGAAATACGGGAATTTTACAACTGTCATGTGTTAGCTTAGGAAGTATTTTTGAGTTACAGGTGAAAACTGAATTATGTATATTTAGAAAGGAGTGAATAACAATAAATTATCCTTTAAGAACAAATTAACAAAGGCTTGATAGCTGTTATAACAATGTTTTATGAGACATTTCCCGAGTTGCATAAAGTCTTGAGGTGTGAGATAGTTTTGTTCTGTCAGTGCTGGAAAATCATAGTAGAGCACGTCAAGAAATTTGTGAGATAGTTTTAGCTGCAGCCACAAGATGGTGCTGGGGAGAGTTTGTGTCAGCAGTCTCAGCAAAATATGCTAAACAAACCCAACCAGGAAACCCAGCTCCTGCTGACATGCCTATAGAGGTTTTACGTTAAGGTAAAGCTGAAATAGTAGGGAGGTAAACTATCTCGAAAAAGTAAAGTCCTTGGAATTGAAAATGATCTGCAAAACCTACTGTACATCTGCGGATGTTGAAATTTGGCCACCTTCCCTTAATTGCAACACCAGGAATGTACACCAAATGAGGCCTAAAGAGCCTAAAGAGCCCAGGTGCCTGGTCCAATTTGAAAGCAGGATTTGTCAGCGAAATCAAAATCATCAGCTGATACAGCTGAGAGGCAGCTGGTGTGACTGTGCTGGATTAGTCCATATTGTTTTTTGCATTATTCCCAGAAAACCTCCAGTGAGAACACAAGCAGTGTCCCAGTTCAGGACCTGCATCCTCCAAAGTCCAGATTTCTGGGTGGAGTGCATCATTAAAGGGCTGCACTCCTTTAGATGAGGCCAAGAAACTGACGAAACAACCATTTGCAGCTTTCGGCCATTGTTAAATGGTGCATTCAGGTGATCTTCATCAGCTCACAAAGTCAGGAAGTATTGTTTAGCCACGTCACGTCGAACAATGAGACTTTGTTGTTTGTTCCTGTTACAGCCCTGATATGTTGTTCATGACAAGGTGTTACAGACAAATTACACTTGCATATATTGACCTTTAAACTGCAACTGTAGGCATTTTCGGACCAGAGGAACTTTTTTATAGTTCTAAGAACAGTTGGAGGACCCTTTTTATTGTGTTTGCACTGCAAAAACTGGGAACGATCATAGTTCATAGAACGACGCTTTGAGGGACTTTTTTAGCTCCTCCTTCAGTGTAGGTACTCTTTCAGCACAAGAGGAACCTTGAGTGATGTAAGTGCACGGTGATTGGTCGAACACATTAGCCAATGCAGCAGCAGCAACCGCCATCTTTAAAAACCTGTGTAAAACGTTTGCCGTGTAAACATCATCTCGTAACGGTAGCCTTAAAAAAAATGGACCAAAACACGGACAAATGGACCGACAGTTGTAGCTGTTGTTGTTTTACGTCACGGAGAAGTGACGTTGCTATACCAAACGCCAGCTGGCTTACGTCACTTCAGCATTCCTAATGGCGGTACGAATGCAAAGAGAAAAAAGCCCTTGAAGGTATGTAGGTCTCGGGGGAGCAGTTCCTCTCAGGGAGGCCCCAGAACTGTTTGGTCTGTGTTTAAGTGAAATAGCACAGCCTGCCAGTAAACCTGGAAATGTTTGATTTATAAGTTGAACGAACGCCCAAAAGCGCGATTAGCGTTGGTCTCTGTGAAGCTACACTGTCTGATTTTCTGGAACCTGGAAGACACACCTTCGTGGGCCAAGTCCCTCAGAGGATCCTGCTCCTGTATTGGGACACGGCGAGAGGGTGGAAAAGGTCTGTAATGTGTCATGCGATGTGAACGCTGCCCTCAGATGGAGCTTTAATGAGCCATTCATGTCTGGCCAGTGTTCTTAGGCAGCTCATTATTCCCCCCCTCTGTGGTTGGCATCCCACCAGATCTACATCTGCAGCAAAACTGCCGCTCGTCCTCACGCCTTGGCCGTCCTACATCCCTCTTTGCCCAAGTACAACTGTCAAGTGAGCAAAGCCTGTGTCTTATATCTAGTTACAAAAAACAATCTTTTAACTGAATATTGAAGGCAGACCTTGGAACAAGCTCAGGCACATGGGTGTAATTATAATAAGGGTGGAAATCCAGTGAGCTGTGTTTGAAAAGTGAGAGACTGGGGACCCCATTTTCTTTTGTTTTATTGTCTCTTATATGATGAGCTGAGCGGTCAAATGACCCCCATTTTTTAAAAATCAAATCCTCAAACTGAAACTACAAAATGGGTCAGTGAACTTTTTCTGATCTGCCCTCCCTAACATAGCCATTTGCATTGATTCAGTTTCTGCATTTTATTCATGCTTATATTCCAATATTTATGTTGCTTATGTTACCTGTGTCCTATGTTTATGTCTGTATTTTTATATTTTGTCTAAAGCACACTGAGTTAACTTGTAATGAAATGTGCTATAGAAATAAAGTTGCCATTTGCCTCTGTGGTGTGTGTGTTGTTGAAGGGGATCTGACTCCAGTAAGTGTAAACTGTAATTTTGAATCTGTGATCAAATGAAGAGAAGCAAACAGCTGCCTGCAAGGACGGAAAGGAAAAATGGTTAGCAGCTCTAAAAAGGTGTATGTGGTTTGTAGTAAATGGGCTAAAATGGGGATAAATACTGTTCTGTTGTTCGAGTAAGAGGGTAGGGGGCAACCATTCGTTTCCTGTTAATTTATGTCATGACTGTGAGTTTCAGTGGAGCTGAAGAGTGTCCCATGAAAACACAGCCAGACCTGCTGTGTGTAGATAAACAGATCCATATGTCAGCTCTCTCGCGTCCCCTTTCTTTAGTGGCCGTGGCTTTGCGTCTCATCATCGTTTGCATTCCCACTGTGCCCTCACAGCAGGAGACGCCCCTCTTAGCCCCTGATATTACTGCCCTGCAGGGTCCTTTAAGGTAACCAAAGCATCCCGACGCGAGCAGTTCAATCTTACGTCCGTCTCCTGTAACACAGTCAGGAGATGCTGGATGTTTCTTCTTCTGTCTGTGAGGTGATACCATGAAAAATTCACCATAAAACTGATTCAGGGGAAGCTTTTTACCACCACTAGTACTACTGCTACTATTACTGCTACATTCAGTCATTAATTCATGGAAAATGCTTCACATTTTCTGGTTCTGGCTTCTCAAATGTGACATTTTAATGCTTTTCTTTGTTCTATGTCATTGTACATTAAACATCTTTGGATTTTGGACGAACAAAAATGGAATTGTGGAGGTAATTTTCCCCTTTCTATTTTGTTTTATAGACTAACCAATGAATTGAAAAAAATAATTGACATTTATTGACAATAAAAATAAGATAATAAAAAACAGTTTTAGCTCTAATATTTTTTGTAACAAGATTTGTGTGCTTGTTGTCACTGTTCAGCTTTGTGCCTCTTTCTTGCCTCTTTTTCTTCCTCGACCATCTTGCCTCCTCCTCTCTGCTGATCTCTCTTTACCGATGCCTGGCTGTCGCACACAAATTGCCAATGTGGCTGAGATGTGTTGATCCAGCGAGCGAAAAGTGACCACATTTCCACTTTCCTGGAGCACGTGTGACCACAGTGGTGGACCTGGTGTGTGGGATTTGACATGGAAAACAAAAGGCCTTGAATCCGCTTTGCGATGCACAGCGTTCAGTAGGTCCAAAGAAAGTTAGTTAGATCACTTTGGACAAGTAAACAGTTAAACAGCAACATTTCAAGTAACAACAACCAAAACCAAAGGGGCTCATCTTAGTTTGCAGCTATGACTACTACTACTACTAATGATAATAATAATAATAAGGATGGTATTATTAATTTAGTATTTATTTACTATATTATTCACTTACAACAAGCTGTACAGCTGCTTTGATCTCATACACGTGTCGCTATTCATGTGGTCATTTGTGCTGGCTCTGTCACAGAAAGATGGCGTCCTCGTTTTTTATAAAATTCATTATTTTGTGGGCTTTTTTGCCTTTTTATTTGATAGTGACAGTTAACATTCAGACAAGAAACATGGGGCTAGAGAGAGAGAGAGATATGAAAGACGAGAAAGGGCTGAAAGAAACGTTGCAGGTTATAAGAAATCAGGAAAAATTATGATTATCAGTCTAATTTACCCAATGTGCAAGAAGGAACTGTGCTAACCGCCCACACTAAGAGGTGCTGTGTATTACTTTGGTGTCACTGGGGTCGCTGGTGGAAAAACTCTCCCCGCTGGAAATGACTCATCAGACCTTTTTTAACTTTTGTTTTTTAACATCTTCTAAAAGATCGATTTATCAAAGTCAGACATTTTTCCTGTCTCAGCCATTAGTTTCTTTCCATGTGAAACAACACAGAGCAACAGCACGACATGTCCATATTACATCTCAAAGACTTTAGTGAGAGAGCGCAAGGTATGGGAAAGTAAATTAATTACTGTATTTAATGTCAATATCTACTAACTATTTAATACAGTATCACTGGTTGAAGTGAAGTTCAAAAAGTGAACAAAAAGCAAATGAATCTTTCTGAGCAAACATTTTTAACGTGCTGTTGTTTTTAGAGAGTTTAAGGCAGCAGGGTGGTGCTGAAAAGCAGTATTCAGTTAAACTTCCTTGGATTGATAAAAAGGGTGTCTACAGGCCAACATGAGACTCTGATTTACACGGCATACCGATGTAACGTTGTAAACGTTTTCCTCCAGCTGTGACATACGATATGTAGCGTTGGGACATGGATGTGTGAGTAATGTGTGTTTTTATGTGTCACGTAAGTACTGCATTCATTTGTGAATGTTTATATGTCTCTGCACCTTAACCACAAATAAATATTTAGCCTGGCAGTGTTGACAGTTATTTTGTTCATGTGCCTGCTCACAGTTCAAAGAAGTACAACCTCCTGTAATTTCTTCTTCTCTTTATTTTTTAAACTGAGTGTGGAACTGTTGCCTTCAGTAACCTTATGTGAGTTGCAGAATTAGCCAAAGATGCTAACAAAGACTTCATCTCACAAATGGTTGTTAGTCTACATTACGCCTTTGAGGTGGACAATGAGAAGATACGTACAGGAAATAAACACAAGTCAAAAATGTGAACACCCACTTAAGTCATACCATGCCACACTATTACAGTAAAACATAACATATACGTATAAAGTATATTCACAAAATGGTTTTGTTACAAAAAAATGCATCTTTGTGTTTTTAAAAAATGTGGTCATCGAGTGCAGCTGCTCCTTACATCAAAACTCCTCGAGGGTTTCTACTACTGGTAGGGAGATACTTTTCTCTTTTTAAAACAATGCAAATATTAGAGTAAAGGTCCACGGTTAATACATGAACATTAATTAATTTAGAATGTAAGAAAGCAAACCCATAGACAATGGAGTAAGTGAATGTTTTAGAAAAAAAGAAAAAGCATATATAAACAGCTGGCAAATAGCTCTTTTTGTATTTAGGGGATAGCTAACGGTGTTGTTGAATGAGTTGTGTGCGTCTTTACACACGGTGGGTATACTTGGATTAAGACGTGCACACGAATTAACCAAAACATGCGCATGAGTTAATCAAAACGTGGTAACTAATTAATTAAAACGTGGTAACGAATTGTATCTCGTGCGCACGCAATAGCACTTCGAGCCCTCGATGTAGTAAAACGTGGCCTCGAAATATATATTTTTTCTCTCTATGGCCACTCCGGGGCTCCGTACGTTGATACGAGCGCCATGGCATTAAACATAATGAGCCTGTAAGCTCCGTGCGGAACTGGGACGTGTTCATACACGTGTTTTGTACTATACGCCGCTGTAGGCAAAGGACGTATTGGAAATTTATCACAAGTTTCAGCCATTAAATCAGGCTTTTACCATCTGAAGGGACGTACACGCACATCTGCATTTGTAAAACAGCCAATAGGAACGCGCCCTCTCTCTGAAATGACCTGTGATTTGCCAAAGTCTCCCATTGCTAGATTTTTTTAAAGCCTGAAAACAGAGCCAAGAGGAGGTGCAGAAGTAGAGGTTTTCTCTTTTTGCCCAATTACGCAAAAAAAAAAATAAAATACTGCCTACCGCAGCTTTAAACCAGGGTTAAGACCTTTAATCTTAAATAAGGCTCATTACACTTCATGTGCATGGCTCTGAAATGGTACCAGAAGGCATAAATAAAAATAAATCTCAAAATAAAGAGGAATAATGTTGGTAAAGGAAATCATTAAGAGTAGATGTTTGGATTCCACGTTAACTCCATAATAACTTGGTACAGTTCCAGAGGAAATCTGTAACCCGTGAGCCAGTAAAAAGACTCCAGTTTAATCCCTTTTCCAGTAGATGTTTGTGAAGATGGTACTTACTGCTAACTTTTTTTTTTTTTTTGTGCTCATGAAAACCTGATAATCACATCCTTGATGAGTCCCAGAGATGTTGCACAACTCTGGAAGTAACAGACAGTTACCCTTTAAATAGATTTATTTACACAGGAAAAAGATCTACACTGTTTCATGTCTATGCAGTCATCTATTTATCCCACTGAGACGGTCCTGGTGCCAGTAACAGGAACCAGTAAACCTATTTACAAACTGCCCTAGTTTTCCACTGGTTTGAGAGAGGAGGTTTGAGATTATCTAACCAGAATCCAGATGTGAGAGTTGCAACAAACACGCAATCTAAAAATCATGAACCAAAGTCCCAACAGCTTGTAAACAAAAGACAGTTTGACAGCGCTAAAAACATAAAAACACACCGACAGCACTAAATATTTTAAATGTATTACTTTCCTCAGAGGTTGCGTTTTGTGCATTTAAAACTGTTATAAAAAGCCAAATCTAGGTTTATCCAACCTTAATAAACTCAGACCAGTTCCTCATCTTCCTCACCAAACGCAGCAACCAACCAAATGCAGGTTTAAAACAGGCCAACACTGTTCAGTCAGTGGGACTCCCTAAAAACTTGGTATTTCACCCGGGGGTGCTGCCTTACATCTTGCGTCACACAGAGTGTCTGATGTGCATTCTCGTCGGCTCGCATTGGGTCGTCTCGTCACGGCTTGGTCACACCTACAGGAAACCTTGCGTCTAACTGTAACTCCAAACAGAGAAGATTTTAAAACATTTTGCGATCATTGATTTACAAAGATACACTTCGATTTTTGCTTCTTGTACTGCTGACAAATGACTTTTACCTGACTGTTGATAAACCCTCAAATTGACCATCATAACGTTATACTGGAAAATATATACAACTAAATAGTGCTAAAATATGTTGACATTTAGATGGACTAAATTATGTCCAACAACAAAAATCAACTCAGATGGGGGGGTCTGTATTCTGATATCAATGTAGTATCTTGCATCAATAGATGCCCAGTCCAAACGGGCTATCAGGATAGTGCAAATTAAAAGTAGTAAGCTTCATGATTATTTTGTTTTGTACTTATTTTGTACAAAACTAACATAACTCACCCTCCATCGTGGAAAACTCATGAACATGCATTCAGAGCACGGGCTGAGACACGGAGCTCGCCGAAGCACGCACTGCTACGTCCTGCAAAACCACGCCCATCCAGGTGAAATAGCAAGTTTTAAGGAAGTCCCGTCTGTCAGTATCAGCTGCCTTACAGTGAGAGCATGAAAGCCAGTCTCTGTGTTACATTACATAAATAAATCAACTTTTTCTTGATTTCACAAAGGGAGTCGACACAAACAGGATGCCAGCTGCGCAACTGGAGTCAATTTGCCTTAATGTAAATAACTGGATCTGTTTATCTGCGCTAGAACTTTAATTAAGACTTAAAGCGTGACAAATTAAATACTGGCCAAACCTCACTAAGAGCCTGGAACACCCAAAAGTTTAGATTTGCAAAATATGTCATCACCTTGTAATTAGTCTGAGCTGAGACAAAATTGTTCACATGTGGTTGTGTCTGAGGCAAATCTGTGTCAGTCATACGGAAAAACAACTATAAAGAGAAAGTGGGAATTTCATATCATCTTTCATTTTAAATACTGCTGTCATCCTGTGATAAGCTGCTCTTTCTTGTGCAGGCTGAAGTCACTGCTGCACCTGTTTTATACTCTTTAACGTGGAGAAGAGAAGTTACTCTTTCAGCAAGGTGTCGTCATGTATGAGCTGAGGCCGAGCTGACTGATGAAAACACACTGTAACAGTGACTCATAGATAAATCACCAATGGCAATGTCTGTGCTGAATTTAACAGCCTCTTTTGGAGGACAAACAGCTCATTTATATTTTTAAGCTTTTCCTTGTTTTCCAGATATTCCTCCATTTACGATATTTTGATTTGAAAACAGTTTATCTTTCCTCTGAATAGACAGGGAGACTCAGTGTTGAGGCACACATCAATATGACCAACATCAATATGACCTTTCTTCTTCCATCTCGTCAGCTTGGGCCTGTCTATTACATTTTTTTATTTTTTTATTTCTTTATTTTTACAACTGGTAACACGCATTTATCTATACTGAGTTCACTTTTTCAAAACTCTTCACACAGTCAGCTCAACAGAAATCAATGTGGACTAAACTGGGGATCACTTTGCTTTCACACAAACTGTGTTCAGTGCCCACAGCTTTCAAAATTCATGGACAGTTTTCTCACTCAAACTCAACCACCACTAAAACTCTATTTACACTCCGTTTTGCACGTTTACATACTATTGTAAAAATGGTTAAATTTACATTTAAAACCAAACATAGCACAAAATTACTGTCAATAAATCCCTATTCGTATGGGACTAGTATTACCTGGGGACGTCTAGTAATTTGTAATAATTTTCATCTTGTGTGAATCTGCCATATCTGTAATTTGTAAAGTCAAAATTCCACCGCAAATTACCTGCCATATTGTGCCAAACACAAAGGTCACGGGATAATATTAGTCTTGTGCGTATCGGCATCTCAGTGATTTGGGGTCATACTTTTTTTTTTTTGCAAGGTTTTTGTTTTCACCACATCTTTTTTCTGCCTCTTTCGCGAGAATTACAGAGGCTGCGTTTGCAATTATAAATTAAAGTTTTGATAGCATCCAAAGTCCTGTACAGATGGGCACCGGAGCAAGAGGTCTTTATGAATATTTTCCTAAACGGTGTGGTGGCGCACCATTTGATCAAATTGCTTTGGGTAACGTGGTTCACCCCACACAGCAATTAAACTGAGTGTCTCTTTTCACAGTTTCTGGGATTTAATTTTAGGATTTAGAGGTATGAAGTTCTTTATTTTTTTTCACATTTGTCAGGATTATATCAAGGCTGCCCTCCATCCTCACTGTGTCTGTGCTGGTTGAGGTTTCACTGAATTTCCATGTGGTTATAGTGCTGGTTGACCAACTCAGCCGACAGAAGGCTTTCTTCCACAAAAACCAATGTGTTTTTAATTTACACTCTGTTTTGCCATTAACTGCAGTGTCAGTATTTGGTGGTGGAAATATGTCAACTATTAGACCTAATAACTGGAAATTGCAAATTAGAAACCCATGTTTAGAAAATGTGTGTTTTACTGTAATAGTAATTACTGCGGATTGTAAACTCAGACCTACGAGCTTCTGTGAAGAGTTCACATTGTCTGAAAGGGCAGAATAACCAAATTTTACAGGATTTTAAGCTACAAAAGACAGTGAAAAAAAAAATAATATATATATATATATATATATATATATATATATATATATATATATGTGTATGTGTATATATGTATATTCCTATTTACACATTTGTCCATGGAAATAGAAGAATGTACTTTGTCTACTGTATATTGCCAATACATTGTATAAATTCCTCCGTGGTCACACCTCATGCTTCCGCCTGTCCCAGATTTTGTAGGAAGGAGAAACTAAAGAGGAAGAGAAAGAAATGCAAGTGGATTTGTGTGTCCTACAATGAGAATAGAAAAGAACCAATCAGACCTCTGCAAAAAAGACAATCCTAAAAGAAAACAAATAATAATTGCATATGACTTTACATTAGTAACCCGACGTGCCAGATGGCTTGTTACACTGAACCATCTGAGAAGTGGTCCTTGGAAACTGTTTGGAAAAGGGCAGGCACTATCAAAAAAATACTTATCAGGTGATTGGATGAACCATCTGTCTATCACCGTCTATCATGAGCTAACTTCAACCAATCAGATCAACGAACTATATGGTAGTAGGAGAGCGACGAAGAGGAAACACAACATCAAGCTTACCTTGCGAGGCAGCTGGATTCGCAAGATGACAAGATCACACACGTCAGGTTAGTTCTTAGGTCTTCTTTCAATGAAGAAATACTCTCCAGTTCTGATATAACTGATGCCATAGCAGCATCTACACTAACCTCTTTAGGAGCCATTATCGTTGTTTTCGCTTCTTGCTGTTGTCACACCTAAATCACGCCCGTAACTGCCAATAGTTCCTCATAGGACGCTGATTGGTCTGAACCCGAAACACTGGCAAGATGGATTCTCGCGTGATTTTGCAATCTTGCGAATCCAGCTGCCTTGCAAGGTAATTACATTAGTCCTCTTCCAAGAGAACAACATCCTTTATTAGTAGTGAAAATAACCAGATAGTGAAAGTAATCTGAAAAAAAAACAACAACCACGAAAAAGGGACCAACACAGCAATCACAAACTATAAACAGTGTATGAGAGTGTAGTTTGGTTTCAGTGGGTTTCAGTGAGATTGCACCTAAACAGGAAATGCATGCTTGAATTTGTTTGTCAAACAGGCTTCAATAGAATTGAATGAGAAACAGGCGATTATCCGTACGGAAGTGTAATGTGACCAAACTGATAATGCAGTGGAATATGAACATAATTTGTAGGGGGAGCAAATGAAAAACTTTTTCCAAAATATAAAAAACCTCTAAGTTTACCACACTGGTGAGTGTTTGTGTTAGCCCTGAGATGGACTGGCTGCAGCCTCTCATCTCTGAACATGAGAAAGCTGTTTGAGACATTGACTAAATGGATAATTAAAACAATGTGAGTCAGTAAACAGTGTTCACAGTTCATTGAGATGTGTTGTGGTTGTCAACACATTTGTAGCTTGAGAAATCTTCAAAGGCCAAGTGAGGCGTGACTGCCAGCTGTGTAAAGGTGGTGAATACCTAATCACCTTAGAATTCGTTATTATTAGGATTATTGGGCTGGAATAAAAGAGGTTGGTTGAAAGCATCTGCAGCATTATTACTTTAAAATTACTGGGAGATTTCCTTTGGAGGTAGAAGTAGACATTACAGCCAAATTTGGTTAAAGGTTGATGTGAAAGCATCATTACCTCCTCCTGGCTGCGTCGCACTGCCTCCCTGATCTCTCTTCAAAAGCTGTCTCGTCTTTTGTTGTCACCGTTGTGTTGATGTTATAAAACGTACAAATCCAAATAAAAACCCAGAAAACGTCACTGAATTTCACTTGAATTTCAAAAACAAGGGTGGGTTGTGAATGGCTAATGATGCTGTGAGCCAGATGTGTTCAAATGAGCCTCATTGACAGATGAAGCTTTGACTGGTGGTCTGCAGCACGTCTAAGCCACACATGTTGTAAGTTGGGTTAGCCATGGGACTGTGAGATTGTCCTAATTCTGCTCTCAGTAACAGAAAGCAGTTACAGAGCCTGTAAAAGTGTTGACAAAGGGAGAGTGTTGGCTTGGCCAAAGCTGTACAGTTTAAACCTATAATGCATGATAAATGTGTGACCATACAAATGCCATATTCATATGGTTTTCCATTACTGTAGATGGATTTTCAAATTTTGTCACGTTAAGAGATTTTTTTTTTTTTTTTTTTTTGAGTTTTTGAACCAGATGCGAAAATTGGATGTACATGGTGCAAATTTGAGTTTAATTAACTAATAACCAAACTAAGTTGGGTAACATGGGGGGCTCAATAGGTGCCCACAGCTCACTTTTGCCCCAGGTCCCGCTAACAGGTTGATCCAGCCCTGCCGAAGTGCTACTCAGATATTGAATACAGAAGAAGATTGCTGCTCCAGTGTCCCTCTATCTTTCCCCAACTGTCACCATCGGACATGTTTCAGTCATTTTACAGTTTTTTACAATCTGTAACACACATTTCTCTAGACTAGAGTTTACTTTTTCAAACCTGTTCAGACAGTTCTCTTTACCAACATGCAGCTCAGTTAATCTAACATCCAAAATGCACTAATGCAGCCAAAACACTTGCTTTCACATACACATCTCAGGATCAACTCTTGTACCAGAACACTGACAACATTTGTCTCCCAACAGTAACACACTGACCTAAAAATGCAGAAGACTAGGTTTTCTTCGACATCACACCTTATGTCCTCTCCTGCAATAGAAATAATCTTTTTGATCCCTGACAATCTTCTGCAGACATGTCCAGACATCTGAACATAGAAGATACATACATAGAAGAAAATGAAGAAACCAAATTCTTTAGTTAATCAGGATAAACTTATATTGGGATACAATCTGATTCCTTCAGTAAGCCATCCAAGATAGTTGAGCATGTGTGTCGTGGTTTGTAATATTTTGTTGTGGTTTCATTTGTTCTTGTTGATTGATTTGTTCATGAATTGGACTTGACTACCAGAGACAGAGACAATCGTTTAGCAGAACAGATAAAATGTTCCATCGTGTTCCCTCATCAGTTTCCAAATAGTGGATTTGTTTTCTTGATCCTGTGTGTGTGTGTGTGTGTGTGTGTGTGTGTGTGTGTTCTGTCCCCCATGACACTGCACGTTTTCATTTGTAGAAAATAGGTGGAGGACTGCTATTTATTGTGTTGAGGATAAGAACTTCACTCTCAGAGTTCTGAACTATAATTAAGTTATTCCTCTGGAAAGAGAAAACTAAAAAAAATGAATTTTCTCTATGATATTATGGAACTTCGAACTTTAGCTAATGTCATTCCCTTAATGACAAAAGACACAATAAGTCTTTTCTGACGTATTTAACTTTGCCGGTCGGTCAGTCCACCACTTTGGTCCTGACTGATGTATCTCAACTATTGAACGTGCTGCACAGAAATGTATGGTCCACTGAGGATGATGAATCCTACTGACTTTGATGATTCCCTGGCTTTTCATCTAGCGCCGCCACATTGACATTTATTTATTTATTTATTTTGTAGTGAAATGTCTCAACAACTATTTGATGGATCTCAACACAATTTTGCACAGACATTCATGTTCACATCAGAATGGCTTGTGACCCCTTCACTTCTAATGCCATCATCAGGTCAAAATTATAATTTATTACCGAATACTTGCAAAACTAACCCCACTAACCCATCAGCCTAGTGAGATTACGTGCTAAACTAAGATGGTAGTTAGCACGGCTGTAGACTCTTGTTTTCCTGCATATTTTCGTACAGTTGACCATGATCACTTTTCAAGAAGACTTTAGGCTTTTAAGGCTTTGTTCTGATATAAATCTGTTAAATGACCAAAATTATGTTTATGAAACGGTAATAATGGTTGTAATGATCTCCATCTGTGTGGTTTGTATGAAAGGTCAGCACCCAGTTGGATCATGGTTGACAGAAAAATAGAGGTAAATGACTCTATAAAAACCTTTAATTGTGTTCTAATTGCATTTATCTTGAATATTTTCTATATTCATGTGACAGTAAATGTTTGTATAATTGTTGTTGGCTTCAGTCAAACAATCATACTGGTGAATATATGCTCTCCAGTTCTGCAGACAACTCCATAAAGAAAAGTTATGATGTCAACTACAACCAATAAAGCAAAACGGTATATTTTGTGGGTAGCATTGGCATGGCAGGAACATCATATCTGATCAACCAGACAGCTAGGGCGAAACATCTGTTATTTAATTTCTCTGTTGTGCTGCAACGCTTCAAAATTAAGTCATAAACAGAAATTAAAATGTCAGCTCTGCTGCAAAGCACTTGGGAAAGAGTGCTTGGCTGCTGCCTGCTGCAACTCTGCCTCTCCAACTGGGTTTTTGGCTCTTCTGACTCTCACTCAGCATCTACTGCTGCCAGTTTGCTCATCTGTGTTTGAAGTGTATGAGAAGATGCTGGTTTCAGCTCGATGTGCCAATGAATAAGCGCACTAACATCAAGCCAAGCAGCTGTGATGGTCATAAATAAGTTAAAAATGAAATATTAATCCTGTCCGGGGCTCCAAGCAAGCATAAATCACTTTATTTCTGGAGAATGTCTCTGTCTGCAAATATGACGCTGGCAGTTCTCTGTGAGGAACGTACACGCACGTAATGCACATAATTTGCGACGAGCTGCATCAACCTTGACACACCGGTATAAAAAAGAAAAAGAAAAATTCCCAACTGGATCCTCACAACTGAGCCGTATGTACTCTGCTGCTAAAAGAAATTGACCCATGCAGAGAAAAGCACTACAAGGATCTATTGTTTTAGAGCGGATTTGAAATGTGCGACGATCCAAAATATACTTTACATGCTGATTTAAAGTGAATCATATAGGCAAAACAAATCACTAACGGCAATCATCTTAATATATCAGTAATGTCAGGAGCATATGAAAGGTGGAAGGTTCCAAAGTGAACAAAAATATGTAGATAAAGAGATGTGATGACTTTATGATCTCCCAGATGTTCAGGCCCTCAATCGACAGACTTTGTGTGATACAACCAAAGTGCACACGTTTAGTATCAACCACTCAGCCCTGTAGGCTTGAAAGGTGGCTGTAAAAGACTCTCCTGCAGCATAATCCACCTCTCCACTGTCCACCTGTGTGCTCAGGATGTTCCAAACACCCATATGTTCGCCAAAATATGGGTGAACACATTGCTTCTATTTGTCGTGAAACCTCCTTCCTGCAGACGTAATCAGCCTTTAAATTCAATTCACTTTAACTTTTATTCAACCAGGACGTTTCTGTGCCCTACTGGGCCCCTAATGATAAATGTGAGGGGCACGTTAGCTAGACCCTATGGTTGTCCTTTAAATACAGAGAACGTTTGAAGCTTAAAGTGACTGAGAACATACAACAAAGAAACATAGTGTCCTGTCAATGGGTCTTTAAGCAAGACTGAGAGAAAATAAGCATGCTGGAGAAGCAGCTGAGGAACAAGCAAGCTCTCCTTTGGTTTTCAACCAATAAATAAAAGTTAAAATAATCATTTGTATATTTTTCATATAAGCAGGTTTTGCACATCTCATTGAGTAAAAACAACAGCAAAAAGTCACAGTACCACCAACCCTGACTAACTGTTGATTTGTGGGAAATGCAGTGTAACACCAGATTGATTAAGACTGTGCACCAAAAATGGAGACAAACGTGACTATTTAAAGCCGCATTAATGGATTTTTTTGGTTACTTGGCACATACTGCATGTGTAACCATGGGTGGACCTAGGTGGGCCTGGGCCCACCCACGTGGAGCACATAGGGTTGAATCTGAATGGATGAGTACCAGTCAATTATTACTATTGTTTTGTGTTCTCTAGAACATACATTTTTTGTACAGACTTTTGTGGTCCACAAAGGATGATTCCTGACTTTTCCTAGTTCTTACAGCAGGTTTTGAGATTTCCGGCTGTAGTGAAACATCTTGACAAACTATTGGATGGATTACTATGAAATTTGGTACATTTATGTCCCCCTCAGGATGAATTGTAATAACTTTGGTGATCCTCTGACTTTTCATCTAGCGCCAGCATCAGGTCAGAGGGAACTGTAGAGGTGGGTAATAATTCTCTGTGGATTGCCACTGTGAGCAACAAACATTCAACAAGTCATTTGATCCATTGTTAATATAAAGATTATCACAGTGCCTACATCAATATAATTATATAATGTAACATAAAAGCACATAATCATAACATTTATGATAAAACAATAAGAATAAAATAAAATTTAATTAAAACCGCAGGATAAGACAAGATAAAACAACCATGAGGTAAAAACACTTAAGGACAACGCGAAGTGTCAACAGATTTAGAGCCCCCAAGACCTCCAGGCAGACTATTTTTGGGGTGTAATTAACCGAGGCTGCCTTTTAGTTCTGACCTCAGGAACAATCGAGGTTTGAGTCCGCGGATCTAAGGGACTGAGCAGACGCATATGTCTTAACCATGTCAGACAGATAAGATGGGGCAGGGCCATTCAGTGATATAAAAAACCAATAAAAGATTTAGTAGAGTATAATTAATTCTGTGACAGACTGGTAACTTTACGAGCTGTAACTGACAAATAGTTTTCTTAGACACACCAGAAAGAAGAGCGTTACAATGGTCCGGCCTGCTGGAGGTAAAAGCATGTATTAACTTTTCTGTGTCTGAGAGGAACGGTCTGACTCAGGACACGTTAGTCACGTTTCTAATGTGACATTCAAAACTGAGGTCAGAGTCAATGATAACACCAAGGTTTCTGACCTGTTCCTTGGTGTTTAATGCGAAAAACTTTAGGTGGCAGACAGTTTTTCTCTCTCAGCTTTTGCTCCAATAACTAGATCTCAGTTTTAATTGTAATGTTAAATATTTTATGGGCAGTGCTCCTAGCATGTGGAGGTCAGAGGTCAGCTATATTATACTGGTCTCCACACTAAGTGGACTACCCAACTACAAAACAAAGGTCACCTCCTAGATCTCCTAATTTTACGATCCAAGAAACCACAAGTGAAGAGGTCAAAGGTCAAAGCCTGGATAATATTCCTGTGTGACTGGACCTTTCTTTCTTGTTTAGACAAACCTGAGGACCCAGGAATCTGTGAACTGAGGAGGTATTCGTCAGCCAGTGAGGTAACTTTAAAAGACAACAGACTTCTGACAAACGTGGGGGGACAACTTAAGGAAAGTAAATCAGCCCAACAGTAGTTTTTACGTGTCACGTCTATCGTCTGACATCTGGGGCTGCTCCACGCTGCACGCCTTTTATCTGTTTAATGGTTCCACAAGTGGACGTAAATTATTCAATTCAGCAAAGTACTTAAAGAGGATGCTCATTCCATAATAATAATAATAGTAATAGTAATAACTTACACAAAATGTTGCTGTTTTATAAGGAAACCCGCTGAGACTCCATGAAATACTTTTGGGCAAACAATAACTTAAATACCAAAAGTGAGTTTTGCTTTCATGCAAGCAAGAAAATCAAAGTAGGCATCCCACTTTCCAAACTGTTTATATTTCATTTCGTATGTCAAATCAAACTCCACAAGGTGGTTCTGATTTGGAAAAACAACTTTTAAAAATAAGCAAAAAAACAACTGAAAGCCACATGAGGAGTTTCAAAAACTGGGATTATTAACGAGAGAGGAAATGAAAGCCTGCCAAACATTTCAAGGCACGCTGCTTCCTTATACAGTGGAAACAGTGTCAAATGGATCACTTTAAGTGGATGATTATTATAACCGAATTGTTTTAATTTTTCTTTATTTCTCAAGTGGATTACCATCTAATTGACATTTGTATATTTATTACATGAATATAAAGAAATGAAGTAGACAGCTTCGCTACTTACTGAATTTTATCAGCTGTTTCAAACGCCTTTCAAATTACTGTACAAATTAAATGACTGTACTTAGCTTAGTACTTACTGTAGCCAGAGGAACACCAAGTTTCGCTGCTGCATCTCGTTGGCTCGTTTTTGGCAGTTTGTCATATTAAGGTTCGAGGAGACAACATTTTTTGTTGAGAGAAAATGTATGCATGTAGAGGATGAACAGGAGAGGACCAAGCACCGAACCCTGGGCAGGGCAGGACACCAACAGTCCGGTGAGGAGGAGCGGTAGCCTGGAGGGGCTACCAGCCTGTTAGCCTTTTCGATCCTGCTCGGAGAATGGAGGTCAACCTGGTGCGGTGGTGGCGAGCTGAGAAAACCAACCCATGCCCGGCAGTGCTGACCACACCGGGACGGAGAGATCCCGTCAGGATAAGCAGGTGGGCTCATGCTGGCTAGTGATGTGGAAGAAAGATTGACCACTCTGGTAGCAGGTTGATGAAGTTATGGGAGTCCTGGAGCTAGCAAGAGTTGTGTTTGTCTGGATTGGAGAATAATTGGTAGCATGTAGCCACAAACCCGCAGGACAACTTTACTGGCCAAGTTGACAAAGGCTTTGATTAAACAGCAGAAACAGGTTCATAAACGGAGCTGCAGCCAAAATGTGCCAGCGTCCGCCATCTTGTCTCGGGTTAATTGTGTACAGTAATGTGTAATAACGGTTATTCACCTTTGATCCGTGACTGAAGAGAGACCAGGAGACTCAGCAGACATAACCAGAGTTGATTTATATGTTAAAATGCTGCACATAAGATTTTACATGTGAAATAATCTTTGACCCGAATGCTCTGTTCGGGTCCCAGAGACCCCAGGTCCTCTTTAACCACACAAAAAACACACTTAGCATTGCTTTATTAGCTTGATACTTTTGGCCTTTCCTAATTATATGAGAATTGCTTATTAAACATGTTGAACTGATGACAAGTTTCAGACGTCCTGTACAGAAAATGACACATTACCTCTGTTTGGGTTTTCAGAACTCCAGCTGTAAATTAAATTAAATACAATGACTTTTCATATACTCTGTATGTGTGATTGGTGTTGACTACTTTTTACTCAACATTTTCTCTCCCAAATCGCCAAGCATCTTAAGTAGCCTAATGATGTTTTTTAGAAACACTCCAATATATTTTAAGTACATTTGTAAGCTACAAGACTTTACACTCATCTTAGCTATTAGATGCTTTAGAGAGACAGTAAATGATTTGGTCATGTCAGTACTCTTTGTGGCCGCCGAGGGACCTGAAACGCTAACAGGGAACCAGCAATCAGGCTGATTCCAATCAGTGATCCAACTGTGCTGTAATTGACCTTTAAACCGTTCATTTGGATGTTTGGAGAAGGGCTCAGCCAGTGTGTGTGTGTGTGTGTGTGTGTGTGTGTGTGTGTGTGTGTGTCCACCCTCAGTTGGAGCCATGTTTTATATATAAGGTAAGACAGACTTTTTCACATCTGTCTTTGGGCATTTTCAAGAGTGCTACTATATAACTATGTATATGTATATTTTCTTTTTTTTTTTTTTTTGTGGTTTTACCATTAGATTATTTATTGATTTATTGACATTCAGGGACTGACTGGCTGATCTGAAAACATTCTGAGCCGTTCTTTCTAACAGAGAGACTGTTTACTGTGGACTGATGTGAATGTGTAAGAAAACTTTCTGATGTCTGGAAAAAGAAAAGCATTTAAACTGATCTACAGCACATCCTGCCTGTCTTCTGTCTGTAATCCTGTAATTTTAAAAACATATATATTATCTTTGTGGGGCAAATATCATATAGTCTTTTGTTTAGAGATAATGATTTAATAGTGATACATTTTTGGTGGGAACATAAACTGAAACGACAACAAAACAACACCAAATTAAAATTAAAAACAGACACTTTGAAATACGCACAATACAGTTTTGTTTCATCTCCAAACACTGTTTTTGACATGCTACCGGCATGGCTCTGTCGCGGTCAGTCAGTCATTTTTCTAATACTTTGATTTATGACTAAATATTTACAGAACGAATGACATTCCCATCAGCCTCAGCTGTCCTTTCTGTTTAGTGCTAATTAGCAAATGTTAGCATGCTAAACTAAGATGGTGAATATGGCAAATATTATACCTGCTTAACATCAGCATGTGGAGTATGTTGCCATGCTAGGGTTAGCACTTAGCTCAAAGCACCCTTGTGTCTAAGTACAGCCTCACAGAGCTGCTAGTATGGCTGTAGACTCTTACTGTAAGCTGTATTTGAAACTGCCTACTACACACTACCAACGAACTACTGCTTTTCATAGTAGTATGCAAATTGATTTATTTTGCAGTATGCTAGGCCAGGCTTAACTGGTTTCCAGTTTTGGAAAGTGGAAGTAAACAATAGCACGGCTAATGGCAAACCACCGCCAGCGCTTTGCATTGTGGGACACAGTAGGCAAGGTAGACTGATCCGATGCATTTTTCTGAATCAGTACGACTTCCGGGTATTTCTGGCATACTGCAGATTTTTCTTCTGTTTGCATACTGCATACTGATGCTACATTTTGGCCAAATCAGTACGGGTTTCAGGCGGTTTCGAATACAGCCTAAGTCTTGTTTAAGTATACCAATTTTTGTCACTTTAATTCACTAAAGACTCAACACCTGCCAAGACATATTTAGTGTGTGTGTGTCTGGAATTGGGACACAGCTCATGTTGTATCTCCAGAATGGCATTCTGGGAAATGTAGGAAATCACGAGCAGAACTAGAAGTAACCAAGGCAGGTTGAAGGAAAGTGGGTTCAGAAAAGGACATTACATTTTGCAATCACAAAAGAACTGAACATCACAGACAGGTCTAACAGGTGAAAGGGATATGAAGGAGGATTTTACTAAAAGACCGTTATTGATCTGATATCAGCTACAAAGGTAACACCTACCAGAAACGACACTTCATAGGAGGGTCTGGTTCACATTTATCTGTCCATCTTCTGCATAATTTGACCTTTCCCATCCCCCAGTCCACTGGGGCTCTGGTCCCGCCTCTAGTATAAACCTCCCAGTATGTCTTCATTATCAACAGCAGGGCAAGGTACTGCTACTTAAGGAGGGATAAAAGAAAAAACGGAGGAGAAGTGGAATAAAAGGAGGTTTGGAGAAAGAGAAAAACGTATACAGAGAGAGCATAATAGAGACAAGGGAAACAGACAGCGAGAGAGAAGAAGTGAAACAAGGCGAAAAAGAAGATACTTTGATAAAGAAAAAAGGACAAAATCAGAGGTGAAGTGTGGAAAGAGGGAGGGAGGAGAGTGGTGACTTGTGGACCAAAGAGGCAGAGAAATAAAGACGAGTAGCGAGAAAGAAAAAGGGGGGGAAAGGAGAGCGGTACACTATAGAAACGAGAGAAAGCGAGAAACTGAGAGCGTGACAGACTGACAGACAGCTGGCCCGGGAACCACAGGTAAGGTGAACGGAAATTTTGATCCTATCTTGTCATGTTCAAACAGTTCCAGGAAATCGGCTGAGCGATGGAAAAGGCACGGCGAGACACAACATACTTCCTTTATGGTCCTCATGCCTTAATCTTGTATGTCAGAGAAAACAAGCAGCATTTAGTGGATCATCCTCTGTGAGCTTGTTAAAAAATTCCTCAACAGTTTTTCCCTTGTGTGCCAGCTGCTTTGAAAAGATTTCCCCAGCTGTGGCCTGTAAAGTGCAGTGGGTGCAACGCACATTACACGGTTAAAATAAAAATTAAGGACCCAGTGATGAAAAACAAATTAGTCCCTGATGAGCTGAAATGAAGCACTTTTGTTCAATGTCTCCAATGTTTGGATCGATTCCGCAATGTGACTTTGATTGTTTCGAAGCGTTTCTCCTCAATCACTGAGAAAAAGCCGGAATGAGGTCGATCAGGTTGTAAATTGTAACTGAGCACCGTAACCATTTACATAAACTTCTGCTCTAAATGTCAGTTTTGCGTGTCTTTACCTTTACTAAAACATATGCGGTAATAATGTCAGAAAACACAAGCATATTTTTCCTGATTGTTTCAAGCAAAGCGTCAACGCTGTCAGGGCTACGTCTGTCGACTGCACGACCTCGGCCCCTTATCAGCAATCTTAAGATATCAGTGTGTGATGCCTCGTCAAAATGAATAAATGAAGGGGGAAAAGAAAAGCGGCTGTACTCGTGTGCTCGTTTAAATTCACGTTAAAGGAGTCAGCAGAGTTTTAGTAGCAATAGCAGATTTCTGATCAGCGATAAGAACCAGCATTGTGACTGTAACAATAGAATTTGCAAAATTATTTTTGCTGCTTGAATATCAGTGAAAAAATAAAAGGATATTATAGTTTTGAATGCGTCAATGAGAATACCGCACGCAAGAGATTCTCTGCCATCTTGCTCAAGACATAAAAAAGTGAGTAAAAATTGAGATTTGGCTCTTAAATAAATGAGAAAAAAACGTTTAGCGCAAACAATGATGTATAACTTAAAATCAGCTTAGTGGCATGAGTTACATGTCTGCACATACATTTTCATGTACTTATAGGTTCAGATAACAGCAGTTAAAAGATACTAAATAATATTTACATCGTGCGATGTTTTATGAGCTGTAAGTATAAGGCATAATGTAATCGTGCATTGTTATAACTCATATAATCTGTCTGTAATTATAAAATAATAACATTAGAATTATTAAGGATTTAGCTGTAAAATATCAGCGTAATAAAGTAGTAACTGTAAAAATATAATTACAATAACTGACATATTGTAGATATGGCTTAATTAACAATAACAGTCACTGAACAGTGTCTAAAACACTGTATGTAATTTTATTGTTGGTGCCCGCTGTAAACCTGTGCTACATGATGTTTGTTATCATGAGGAATTCTGGGTAAACAGCACAGTTTCAATCAGCAACTTGATGGTTGATTGAAGTCGTCCCTGAGAAATCTGATCACTGCTTTTCATCTAAGCTCTCGTCCTCCCGAGGCCTTGAGGTGAAAATCAAAATCAGCAGGCACCATCATTCAGGGATTTATCTGCTATTAACGCACCAGATGACCGAAACGTGTTTTCTGTTGCTAGCTGATTCTGATACAAAAAAGTGCAGCATGAGCTTCGGTTTCCAAATCGGCATCTAACAAGGAGGATTCAGAGGATCAGAACGGCTTGAGAATAGATGATCTTCTGCTGACCTTTGAGCAATTATGTCCAGATGTGAGCACTTAACACTGCTTCTTAGTCTTTCTGCAGTAGAAAATAGATAAAAGTCAGTCTGTCATGTAAGGACACTTTGCATACTTTACCGTGATCACTCTTATCATCCTGGAAATGAACGTCCTGTAAGCGCTAATGCATTTTTAGTGTTTTCATTTCATCTCCATGTTAAGCAACCGTTACTCTAGTAGCACACGGTGAAGCCTGTTCTGTAACATCTTAAATTTCTGACGGCGGAGCTGTTGTCTCTCTGGGCAGCCACAGTGTTTGGTGGAACAAATGCTGTTTATGTAAAAGTTACAGTGATTATGTATCGGTACGTTTACATGCACCGAAGAAACCAGGTTACTCTGAATAATAACGTTATGCAGGAAATTGGACCCCATGTTTTCATGGACCGTAGTAACCTGCTGTGAAATCTGAGCACACGTGCGACAGGTTTTGTAATCATTTTGGAATTATAGCCTGTTTATGTAAGTGTATTAGTGATACAAGACCCTGCTTCTTGACTTTGTGTGTGTGTGTGTGTGTGTGTGATCCTGACTGTGTGTGTATGTGTGTATGATCCGTACTTAAAGAGCATTTACTGCTCAACTGTGTCGAATAACTTTTAGAGGCTATTTAGTGTCAGTCTTTGTCGGACTTTGAATTTGATTATTCTGAATACAAGGATTCATTACTGCACAACTTCACAGTGATATTTTCCCTGTCTGAGTGTTTTCGATGCACCTACCTGGGGAAACCAGGTTTCTCTAATCCCCTAACCTGATTGCAGAAACCGGGTCTCTTGTTTACGTGATGTTTAAAGGAAAACTCTGGTTATATTCTATATTTTTATTCTTGTCATCAAATCCCATGAAAAGACCAAAACCATCTGAATTGACCCTACTAACAAGTATTGTCTGTGTATCCAAAGTTTGATATATCTTATTTCTTTTTGCCATAAATGTGGATTAATCCACCGCTGAAAATAGTCCCTAACAAATGCACTGGTATTTCTATTTGAGTAACGTTTGCTAAAATCTACAGCGACCAGCTGTTTTAAGAAATTATTGAGCACTTTCTGAAAATGAAACGGTATATTTGTGATTGTTTTAAAGAGTTACTTCCTCAGTAGGAACTAATGGGCTTGGGGTACCAGCGCCGTTAAATGGTAGATGCACTGGAAATAGGGAATGATGGGTGCTCCCCAGTTTCTTTTCTAGTGTCTGGTTGTGCCTTATGGCAAGAAAGGAATGGAATATAGCCTATATCGCATTACTTTGTGGGATGAAACTCAACCTTCAGTTGTTGTTCTAGTTTTTAAAACTGTGTCCAACTCAGACCCGCCCTGTGGAGTGTGTTTGAAATCCTGCGTGTGAGAAATGAAATATTAAATGTGGGAGTGGGGTGCCTGCTTTAATATGCTGGATGTCATGAAAGAAAAAACGACTGTGGCATGTTGTTATTAAAGTCACAGATATTAATGTATCTTAAGTTCTACCATATTTTCTTAAAAACAGCAGCATTTTTTATTATTTAAATTGCAAGGGAACATCAGCACGTTTGATTAAGTTTTTTCTAACGTGAAAAGCTGAAGCAATTACAGAAGGGAACTCTTCCCCCCAAATACTTTGCTGATTAGAATAATTTATGTCTACCTGTGGAACCATTAACAGATGGCGAGCAGTGTGGAGCAGCCCCAGATGTCATGACATTAAAACTACTGTCAGGCTGATTTATCCTTTTGGACTCGTCCCCCCAAATCTGCCAGTAGTCTTTCGTCCTTCCTTTAAAACCACCTCTCACTGGGTTAAGACGCTGCCCCATGTAGGCATGAGTCCTCACCGCAGTGGCCTGGGTTCGATTCCAGCCCGGGCCATTTTCTGCATGTCATCCCCTCTCTCTCACCCCCTTTCCTGTCAATCTCCAGCTGTCCCTATCAATAAAGGCAAAAAGGCCAAAAATATACTACAAAAAAAAAAAAACTGCCTCTCTGATCAGCAGAGATATCTGTTGGAGAAAACCTCACGTCACACCGACATAAGTTGGGCTGATTTATTTTTGTTAAGTCGTCCCCCAAAATTTGTCATCTGTTAAAGTTACCTCACGGACCTCAGATTCCTGGGTCTGATGTTCTGTGGTTTGTCTAAACAAGAAAGAAAGGTCGAGTCACA
Organism: Macquaria ambigua; assembly: GCA_008360985.2. Classification (NCBI taxonomy): domain Eukaryota; kingdom Metazoa; phylum Chordata; class Actinopteri; order Centrarchiformes; family Percichthyidae; genus Macquaria; species Macquaria ambigua. The sequence goes on from VMKM01000545.1 coordinate 122,231, forward strand.
GAGGAGTATTATCCAGACTTTGACCTTTGACCTCTTCTTCTACAATCAGCCTCACTGAATGTGTTTCTTTTGAGCTACTTAGATTTAAAATGTCTCTTTCTCCTTCCAGACAGCATGTCCTCAAAAGAAGGCGAGACGATGTGAGGATTATTTTCAACAATATCCACAACAATATTTGATTAAGCTGAACTGTTTATTTGAAGAAAGAGATGGGAGGAGTGGCCGTAATTTTAGATACAGTCTTAATTATTTTCTCTAATGCATCTGTTTTTACGTTCATCAGGCTACTAAACCAAACTGTGACAGAGAAGGTGCGCATTATTTCCACAACTCATGTAAAACTGGACCAAAGCTTCCCTTGAAAATCCAAATTATTTGAACTTTCACAAAAAGATTTAATCTCTGATAAGCCAACTTTAAGATTTTGTACACATTGCTTTCCCTTTTAAGGTAAACCGAGATTATACTGCCAATAAATTTAAACTCTTTCACATTTTCATCTGCTTTTCTGGCTGAAAATGTGAACGACTGTACATTTCTGAAAAGGCATTTTACAGTCCTCCAGAGATGCGCCAGAATAACTGAGCCAGAAACTTTCAGAGTGTCACTGAACGTCTCAGAAACAAGCATCAACCTCCCGGTCTGAAAAGTGAAGCCAGTGCAGAAGTTCCCTTAAACCTGCATTCTTTCTCATGGCCAACAGGGGGCGACTCCACTGGCTGCAAAAAGAAGTCAGATTGAATATGCGAAATGACCCTACTTCTCACTTGATTTATTACCTCAGTAAACATTTTCCTAATGAGTTTATGGTCTCAATAGCTAGTTTCAAGCATTTTCTTCAATACAGCATGTTGATTTTGTAAACGATGGTCCCATTTAGAGTAAAATAGATGATAAAGCAGGGGATGCTTTAGGGCATGGCTACCTTGTGATTGACAAGTCACTACCAGGGCGACCTGTTAATCAGGATAAAGACGTTCAGTTGTACTAAAAGACACTCTAAGGAGTCAGCTATTCATTTTTTTCCGGTAAGTACATTTACAAGCTAACTTTGTTAGCAGCGACTTCGTGCGGTGTAGCCAGGAGCCAGGTGCAGTCTGGTTGCAGGTATAGGTGGGTGTGCATAGTGTCCTCGGGTTCTCAAATCCCCAGCTCCACCCTCTTGTCCAAATATGGCCACTTCTGGCTCCAAAAAACCAAGATGGCGATGGCCAAAATGCCAAACTCGAGGCTTCAAAACGGTAGCCCACAAACCAATGGGTGACGTCACGGTGGCTACGTCCACTTCTTTTATACGGTCTATGCTCAGGAGCCTCATTATGGACGCATTCATAGACACTCAACATTATTTTTTAGTGTTTGCTTGTTTTGTTTCTAATATTAAATATATATGTATATAATATCATTGGAATCCATTGTAACTGCTGTAAATCTAAGCAGACTGCAGCTGCCGTCCTTTTTTTCAAACTTCTTTCAAGACCACAGTGTTAGATACTCAAAATGTAGATTTTTGGTGGAATATTTCTTTAAATAAAAGAGCTTTGTTTTGATAGGCTCATCACACTTTGAGAGATGATGATGGCCTCCTCTCTGTCTGTGTCCACAGTCACTGAATGGAGCTACAAAGAGACACATAAGATCTGATGGTTAGCCTGCCGGACTGCAGACAGCGCTATGTACCCTGAGAGGCGAAATCCAGGGTTAAAAAATGCTAATGCTTGTAGGCGACTCAGATGAACGTCTCAACTCTGATCAACTCAAATCTTCTCTCGTGGATTTCGGCAGCTGGACTGTCAGAGGAGTCCCTGTTGGGGGAGATTTCATTGAGCAAATCAAAGTGAAACTGTGAAAGTGTGGCAGAACAAGACAAAGATTTTGAAAAGTGAGGGGGACATGTGCCCCACATTATCCCCAAAATAACCCTTGGTCATATGGGTCGTTTTTTCACTGACAAAGACATCAAGACCTGTTTTGTTGTTTAGGTATGAGCACTTTAACTCTACGGAGGTCGTCCTGTGACAGCGAGGTCACAGGTTTGAGCTTCATTGGCGTGCACTTCCTTTAAAATGTTTTTACATTTCAATACAGTCTTGTTAGGTCACAATATATTTTGAAGCCGGTATTTTATTTCAAAATAAGAGACCCGGTAACATGATAAAACTTTTGTGTCTCTGTATGTTGTTGTTTGCTCTTGTACTGGATGAAACAAATGAAAATGCGTTGTCAAATTTTAACTGTTTTAAATACAATGTAGATTCAATTTTAATTAGTACAGTAAAGTTAATCATTGTAATGTAGAAACATTATTATAATTTCCAGAAACTGGCTGATATCATCATGTTTTAATTGTTTTGTGTCACCACTGTCCCAATATTTCCAATACGTTTGTTTAAATATATATATATTAAAATTGCTTGTGTTTTTATTTTTTAAATAAATGAATTTAAGCTGAATTAGCTCGGTTTCACTCACAGCTTTTTAAGACGCTCATTTCCGTTATTATGAAAAGAAAACCAAACTTGTAGGGTGAAATATTGCAGGTCGACGTGTGTTTTCTTGCTGTTTCAGATACATTTTTTTGAAACCAGATTTTTTTTTTAAAAGCAAAGGAAATAAAGCAGGCTTGTGTGTGAAAGTGGAGCCAGCAGTCTCTGCAACAGAGAAGATCAATTTAAAAAAGGAACCCCATGCATTTTTTGCCAACTTCCATGGTGATGGAAATTACTGAAAATTATTTCAAAATGAGAACCAGGCCCACCGTGCGCTCTGATGTTATTCTTCCTCCAGTTCCACCACAGTTTCCTAGACATGTTTCTTCAGAAAATATGAGTCTGTGTGTGTGTGTGTGTGTGTGTGTGTGTGAACAGGCAAAGTACAGAGATCCTTGGAATAATTTCCACCTGGTGCAAGTCAGATGTTTTGTCTTGGTGTATCTGACCATCTTTGATGTAAGAACTATTCAGATTGTCGGGTAAAATAACATTTCATTTTGTATATGTACTTTATATAGGCTGTGTATTTTTTTAAATTACTCGTTTATTTACCTTCTTACAACTGATTTTCAGCAACCTATGTGCATGTTTAAATGTTTTTGTTTTAATTCCTATTATTAGTAATAGTATGAGAATGATTACACTAGTATGAACACAGCTGTTTGATGGTGAGAGCCAATTATTTAGAGACACATTTGTTGAAACTGATAACATCTGTTTGGTTGTTCTGCTGCCAAGGTCTGTGTTCACCCAGTTTCTTTGCTGTAATCTAATAAAAGTGCACCTAATCTAATGAACGTATGCACCCTGCCCCTTTTAGGGCAGCAGCAATCCCAGCTGAATCCCATTTGTTTTGGATTATTAGAATTATACTATTCATTTTTTGCCAAAAGCAGTTTTTGTGGGGCTGTGTGTGTGTGTGTGTGTGTGTGTGTGTGTGTGTGTGTGTGTTTCATGCGCAGTGTATAAGACTTTAATTTGCACATGTACACACAAACGCATCATCTAGCCCTGTGTAACGGATGGGCTCGCAGAAAAATATGTTTCTTGTCAGTGTGTGCAGTCATGCGTGTGTGTGTGTGTGTGTGTGTGTTGATCAGTTAATGGGTATTTAAATGACATTTCTTGCGTCATTGAAGTTTTCAAAGTCAAATGCAAGAAATATTTTTTGCACTTAATATTTGATTAGTAGGCTGCCAAATACATGTGAAACACATTCATGAGTGAGGACCCCACCATCAGTGAATTATTACTATTATTATCATTTGAAATATACTATTATTTCAAATGATTTACTTAATATTTAATTGCCAATGAGATACTTTTTAATACATCATGAAACACATGATATTTAAGTTCAGACACAAAATCAGGGAAACAGCCAGACAAGAAGATCTGGACAAATTGAGATGTTACAAAATTATCATCGTCAAATCCTAAAAAATTCTACTTAACAGCCAACAACAAAACAAAAAGAGTCACCAAGTGCAGCACAAACTCAAACATGCAGCGATAATAAACTTGTGCCATTCAACCACCACAGAAAAGAAAACAAATTCTTCCTTTAATATCATTAACTCTTCAGTAATAACATGTCATTGTACAGTGACAAAGAGACAAAGAAGAGTGCAGCATATTAAAAGATGTGTGTAAACTGCACTTTACAGGAGCTCTCCATTCAGCACCACATACCCACACTACACCACAAGTCCAGACATGCAGAGACAGCAGTATTTTCCAACATGAGAAACACAAAAAGACAATCACTTTATTTTTCTGACCTCGTCCCACAGTTGTCTTCGGCTTTGTGCCATCTGAGGTGGCAGACAGGAACAGTGGAACAGTTTTTTGGGGTCACAATTACTACTTTCACACAGCCCTCCTGAGAGTGATTTTAGGTGATCTGGGGTGTTTTCTGATGTCGTTCGTTTCCTTTCCTGGATTTTGTTGCTGTCGGCATGATGCACTCTTGTGTCTACCTTAAAGTTTGACAAAGACTGCATTTTGCTGTGAAATATCAGCTTTCCAAAGCAATATTTCTCATCTATGCTCCACTTCTTGTTAAATGTGTTTATTCTCAGAGGACTCCTACTGAAGTCCTTCATCAAGGTCTTCCTCGTAGCTCATAATCAGCTGGTCTGTCCTGCAATGTGCTACTGCATGTATACCTTTTCACCAGAGTTCCAGTCACGCCCATGACGGGATTGAATCAGTCAATCATAGTGAATATTGGATTTTAAATCTATTTACACCTGTATTGCAACGTGATTAAAAGTTTCACAAAAGCACTGGAAATTTTACAGATCAAATTTTCATAAATCTGGGAGGCCTGTTGAGGTACATAACTGTGAAGATTTCCAAGATTTTCATCACAGAGGGGCATCGGTGCTTCTTTTGTTCTCATGTGACATTCGCTGATTTTGTAGCACATGTCCGTGTGGTCCAGATCTGAAGTGAAATGAGACTCCCTGCAGCGTTTTGCTCTTCAAACTAATTAGAAAATATCACATCAAGACGAGATGGAGGAGAAACTCCTCTGATGAATCGAGTCTAGACAAGATTTCCTCTAGTCACACAAAAAGATTTTGCATAAACATTAATTTGGTGATTTGCAGGTCAAAAGCTGCATAGAAAAAAGACGATATTTCAAAATGTAGTTAGGACCTCCTTCATACTGAAATATGGTTATTTAAATGCTGCTGAAACAGTTGTATCGAAACCTTAATCTGCAAATCATCTGGGATGACTTAATGTTTCGACTGAGAAAATACTGTGATATGATATTTTCTTCTCTCTGCACTGTTTTACAGTCTGCATCTCATATCTGGACACCAGCATGTAGAGCAGCTTGACTTTTGACTTCATATTTTGGCCATGCATCTGCACGTTTTTGTTTCTTAACTTCCCCACTCAGTTCTCTCTTATTGTTTCACCTCTTTAAATCAGTCCGCTTTGAAATGAATCAATGCACTAAGGCGTGGTTTCCGAAACCTCATGAAAAATAGCCACTCCGACCCTCTGTTGACGATTTAAAGTCGACCCAGACGCTGGGGAGGAGATGTAGGTGGATTGAGGTGCTATTTCACCAGTACAATGTGTTTGTCATTCTTGCTCGATGCTTCCACTGCTTCCAAAGGAACTAAAAGTGAAAAATGACAATCTATTTTTTGAGTATCCAACACTTGAACCCCTGCGTGCGTCAGAGGAGCTGTAAAGAGTTTTGTGACTGTGGTCAGCTTGGATTCATGTGAGTTACAATTGATTCCAAAGTTATCACGGATGAAAAAGGAATCAAAATGTTAAATCCCTTAAGTGAATAAATACTTACATGACACACGACACCACTGAACTTCATATGTCACAGCTGCAACATTTTCCAAATGTATCAAAAGGAATTTACGGACTCTTTTTTTCTCAGAAATTGCAACTTGTGTGTATTTTCCAGTGCAGTGTTTTTGTATAATATCGGACTGATACTGATTATCGGATTAGTGCATCCCTGCCATTAATCATCACTACTGCAGATGACACACGGCAAACATATATTATTTATCAACCCCCTCCCCCATATACTGTCTGTCATCCTGTATCTCTGGTTGTTAGTTAGTTAGTTAGTAGATAGCTTGTGTTTGTCATGATTTTCAACATTGTCTCCTTTGCAGCTGGACCCTTTGCTTGTATAACAGAAAAACTCCAATACCCCTCCCCTAATAGGCTATCTCAAAAAACTGTTTTGGTAAAACTTATTTCACCATGAATAACTAAAAGAGTAAAGTATAGTATAGTATAATATAGTATAGTATACAACATTTAGTTTGGGTTGATTTTCGTTCATTTTTTCCCACCTTCTTTGCATTCATTTCTCTCTTTTGTTTCCTTATATTTTCTTATATATTTTCTATTCCTTACCCCACATGTTTGGCATCCTTTTTTCCAGCACAAACTCAGCTATACGTCTGACTTGTCATTTTTCACTATTTATATACACAAACACTTACAGAAAATGTAAGAAATAAAACTATAATACAGACTGTTTAAAATATTTCATCCCAACGTGTTGCTTTTTCAAAAGTCTGTGTATGCCTTTGTAAATCACTGAAAATATTAATAATTCACAATTTCAAAGATATCTTTCAAAAAATGTTTTATGGTGTACAAACATAAATGATACTGTGTGAAATCAGCACTTTCAACTGGTTTTCTCAGCATGATATATAAATAAAGTTAATGTTCATTCAATACATGTTATTCATAACAATAACATAATGGAACAGTGGTTTTCACAATGGCCTGCAAAGTGCACGTCAGAAGGGAAAGTGTCAATTTATGGCAAATGATACTATAGCAAAATGTTTAATATTCCAGCTACTTTTCATTTTGAATAAAGAGCTATTAATAATTAAACGGTTATCACTGCCACTGAGGGAGCAACACTGTTTCACATCGCATAACAAAGCACTGATTGGCACGTCTGTCCTTTAAATTTTCTTCAGGTTTTATATCCCATCACAGGAGGTGTTTACATAATTTTGTCTACCCTCTGGTAATATGATGCAAAGAATAGCAGCCAACAAGCCAGTAACTAAACTAAATCAAATACAGTCTCAACAACATCCTGCTGGGATTTAACAGCTAAACACCAGATAAAGTTGTAATCATAGAAATTTACAATAAAAGTGTGGATGAAGATTACTGGTGCATAATAGGGAAAAAGAAAAGAAACAAGAGTAAGAGACTGAACAGACTATCTGGTGCTCCAACAGTCTGAAACAGCAGAAAAACAGGTAAAAGAAATAACACACAGCCTGGCCTTTTATTGGCCTTGAAGTAGTAGCCCTGCCCTGCAGATCAAACTACACTTCCCACAGTGTGCTGTAAACTCTGTGGAATGAAGCTAAGTAGAGGGCTCTGCTTAGCTTCATCCCACAGAGTTATTACTATTAATTAGCATTTGATCGGTGTGAGAAAGGCAGCAGAGTTTCTCGTGTGTTGTTTTAAATGCAGCACTGATGCTTTGTGGACAATTTATTCTTCAGCTGGAGTTCTAGCACAGACTGGAAAACATTGTTTATGAATGTGATCTCCGTATGTTTTGACATTAAATGGGAAACAGCGATAAAACCGTGTAATACGTCCTCACGGCAGAGACAATATTTGACTCAAATGTGTGATATAACATTGGATTGGGAAGTGCTGACCCAGATTAATGACTCCCAATTTAGTTAGAGTGCAAACACATACACACACAAACTGACATTACAGTAAATTAGTATAGTGGTGATGGTAAGACGTGCAGGTTACAGCATGTAACACTGTTTTTAACTTTTGTGTTCCCGATATTGGTCTTATTTGGCAATATGGCTCTTCAGTAACATCTGTGGGAACTGTAACATCTACAAAGTCACATTTTAAAAAGCATATTGGCACATTAAGAGGAGACTAGTTGACTGTTAGTGGTGTAATTCAGTACAGTACTGGAGAGACAAGACCTGGGGTTGCATATCCTAACAATGACAGATGTTACTTAAGTTTAAGCTGACTATACAGGTAGTGCCACCGCTCAAGCTAGCAATAACTGGTAAAGTTAGCATGCTCACACTGAAAGTTTCATCTTTGTATTTTTTTGCACTAGAAACTGACAAATAAGATGAGGTAGCCTACTGTCAGATATCTGTTGGATATAGTGAGTAACTTCAATAATGTGGCGAGATGAATTTCGCTAAACTGTGTCAACAAAGAACATTAGCTTACGTGGCTACTAGCTACACACAGGTTGTTTATGTGTCTGATAAATAGAATACCAACTCTACAACAGTAGTAAATCTGAAAGTTCGTCCAGTTTCCAAATGCTGCACTGATGTCTCAGTAGGTATTTAGAGAAATTAAACCAAGCACATAGTGCACAGTGGGTTGTTCAGGGGGACTTGGAGATTAGAGCATTCACAGATCTTAGCAGACGAAGCCTAGAAGTTTTTTAGCAGCCATTGAAGTCAATGGCTTTGATCAGCAACATACGCAAATCATAGGTGATAGAGCCATAGAGATATTATTACCTAAAAGGCTCTGTTTTCAGGTCAATGTTCACTTTGCTTCACACTTAAAAAATTAAATTGAAAAAGTCTCTGCACACCTGAATAGGACAGGTGTGTTCACAAATCACAATTTGGGCTGAGCAAGGTAGTCCAGACGTCCAGCAACATCTTCCAGCTCCTCCTGGAGGATCCTGAGGTGTTCCCAAGGCAGATCAGATATATAATCCCTCCAGCGTGTTCTGGGTCTTCCCCCGGGGTTTCCTATCAGTTGGATGTGCCTGGGAAAAAAACCTTCAAAGGGAGGTTCCCATGCATCCTTACCAGATGCCAGAAGCCACTTCAGCTGGCTCCTTTTGATGTGATGTGTGCATCAGCTCTTCTTCAAGCTCCTTCCAGATGTCTGAGTTCCTTAGCCTATCTCTACGGGTGAGCCCAACAAACACTACAGAGGAAACTCATTTCGGCCACTTGTATCCGCGATCTCATTTTTTTGTGACCAGGTGAGGGTTGGAATCACGGATCATAATCATCAAATTTTGATTGTTTCTTTAGGCAAGAGAGCTACACGTCAGGAAAAATGACATGAGGGCCTATTTCTGATCTTTTCTAAACACTCATTAATTAGAGGAGCATCATGCTCTGTCAGTGCTGGTGCGTTTTTGATTGGGTTTAATTAGCCTCCGTTCTATTTGTGCAAGTTTCATGCATTTGTGATCTGCACTCATAGGCCTGAGCTCTGTAGGTGCTGAGGAGCTTGAGCATCCCCAAAATTTCCACTGCCCCTCCTCCAACTTCAACAGTTCCAGAAACAATGATTTAAAGCCAATGAAAAGACATTGTTTGGTTGCCCGTCAAAATGTGAAATCAGATCGGATATTACAGTCATAATAAAATAAACCAGTCACATGATGCATGATTTAAAGTTGCAGTTGTTGCCAGCACAAGACAGCCAAAGCAGAAACTATTTCTCTACTTTTAGCTGCCAGTTTTCAGCAGCTGCACCCAAGATTAAGATCAGTGTTAAACTGTACAGTGTCTGAGGCAGCCTGCAGGCAGTAACATTGATGGCGTCAGCGACAATATTGACTGTAGCAGCAACGGCATCGGACAACAAATGTCAAGGAAAAAGAGAACTTTATAGCAAACATGAACACATAGTTATCTACAACAAGAATTGAGAAATATTGTTTCATGTTGAAGAAGCATCAGGGCCTGGTTATTTTTTCAACAAAACACCACCTGGCATTTATTAAGTGGATTTTGTGGAGGCAACACACATGGGAACGATTCAAAAAGCAGCAGAAGTCAGACTGTCACTATTAACCTGCCTCCAAATTCTGAGCAAGCAAATGGTTGGCGAGCAGAGAGACATGCAGGTGACTCACAGAGTCGTGAACAAGACATTCAGGTCTTTATTGCCCCATTCATGGACTCAAAGATGAAATATCTAACTTTGTTAATCTGCTGAGAGGTAACAGAGAACATGACCCTGAAATAATCAAATCACACAACTTCAAATGGGTGTGACATGAGGCTACAGACAAGCAATATTATGTATCGAGACATAATGAAAAATGTCCAGGACAGTAATGTTCTTCCAGCCATGCTTGTGTTGGTCGGTCCACCATTTTGAAATATCTTTAGCAACCCACAAAGACCCACCAGTATAATGACGTTTGGTTTGGTATAAATGAGTCACACAAAGTCAGCCCTGTGTTGGGGAATTCTGGCTAAACAAGGTTCTTGGTGTAATCAGTTATTAAGCCAGACACGTAAAATCAGTCGGTCAATTCATTGACCAGTCAGTAGTGGTAATTTTAATGCTGCCAATTTTATATGTTTTCATAATTACCAAAACAAACATTAATTCTAACTACCCATTGTTGTTACGTTTGTTCCAGAGAAAGATGCATGCCTTCCTGTTACTTGGCTGCTTTGTCCTCGCTGCGACAGAGTACTTCCTTGGCTCCGCCCACATGGTCCCTGATGAGAAACTTTGCACCAATAGAGTCGTCGTATCTAACGCTCTGTCTCAGAACCTCGAGATAGACTCACCTCCTGTAGTTATTGTAGGTAAGTTTGCAAGTTTAGCGTTTCAGTCACAGTCCAGATTGAATGGTACTGTTAAAATGTCTCCAATTTTTAGAATTCACTTAATCCATAATGTTGCATTTGTAATGTTCCTGGTCATGTTTATACTAAACTGGCGAAACTAGTGTTTCCTGACGAGGATGCACGACGCTGCAAGCCAGACCAGCTGATAGTCGGGGAATTAAATTAGTGGTTGCATTTTTGAAAGGCCAGGTATATTGGTGCCCAACCAGAACTTGTCCAAGGGTAAATAATGTACTCAAAATGCAAGGTAGCTGGTGAGCTAACTAGAGAAACTAATCTGTGGCAACATAAACTGTGGCAGGCTAACCTCCACCACAAATTTACTGATACAAAGTCAATCACTTAACAAGCGTCTTTGTGAGATTGGATGCTGTGCACTCTGGGACAGGCTTGTAGGATGATGTCAAACAGAGTCCCTCCCATTGTGATTTTATACAAGTGAATTAGCACTATCAATTCAGTACCATTCATCTTTATTTTCTAATGTTCCCTTTCAGAGTTGCCGAAATCATCGAAGAAGAACAAGAAAACAAAGAAACAAAAAAAGGTAAGACCAAAAACAAGTTGTGTGGGGAGGATTTATTCCGAAATCATGCCAGCTGTATGTATTGCAAAATTATTAGATAATACACCGTATGAGTAAATCAATATGTTCCTTGTGTGACAAAATAATCTCAACTCAAAAGGTCCACTCACTAGCTTTTTCTAAACTTTCAGCTGCTTCTCATGGCCCTGATCACGGTCTTGACCGTAAGATGCAATTGAAAGCTTTAAAAAAGTGAATAAGTGGACCTTTTGAGCTCAGATCATCTTGTTGCACATTATATTGCCAAAGAATGAACTCCCATGCTCAAATACCTGCCTGCATTTTCACACAAAACACATTCATATTTCCATCTTTTTCTATGCTCATATTTTCTCTATTGTCACATACTGCAGTTACATGTGTATCTTTATCTTATCTGCTTCATCTTATTTTTGCTTGCTGTTCCAACAAGAGCAGCAAACTGCTCCAACAGTATGATCTCATGTATTGCTTCTCTCTCTCTCTTCCTCTCAGAACAAATTCGGTGTGAAGAAGCACCCTCCTCCTCCGGCTGACTGCATTCCCTTGTGGGGAAGCTGTAAATCTCCAGGCAATGTGTGCTGTGATTTCTGTGCCTTCTGCCAGTGTCGGCTCTTCAGAACTGTCTGTTACTGCCGAATGGGCAACCCTCGCTGCTGAACAGCCAGCTGCAGCCCAACCCAGCCCCAAGCTAACAGAACAAAACTTCATGCTAAAGCGAACCACTTGACGTGAACACTGTGAGAGGTGAATCACTTTCTAGTGCTTGGTTTGTAACTTTGCCTAAAATTCACTGCATGAAAGCACTTTATCACAGAGGACTGCACCACAGTGAACTTTCCTAAAATCTTACAGGGTGTACTGCTTATAGCACTGCAATAAAAGTATCAAACAAGTTTTTATTTTATAAGAGCTTTTAGCACGCATAAATAGGACATGCTTGCTCAAACTATTTTATATATTGCTTTATTTTTACACAGAAATACATGAACATGCAGTATCATACTTGCACGAATAAAGTCGTTATACTACGTTTTATATAACAGTGTTATTGTTTTATTTAGTGTCTAGACCACAGGGCCAATATCATGCATTTTATTTAATCTTAGCTGCTGACTGGAATTCCCTACCAAAGTGATGTGAATTCACTTGTATTTAAAGGATAAGGTGTTGACAAATCCCAGGAAAAGGCCAAAACCGACAATGTGTTTGTCCACCTTTCAATACTTAACGACTTCCTCAACAAGCCCATTGGTTCCTAACTGAGACAGACATCTTTAAATCTTTCATTTCTAAAAAAGGCTCAGTAATATCCTAAAACAACTGGACACTGTAGTTGTTTGCAAACGTTACTCAAATAGAAAATGTGTCTAAAGTGTGTTTCTCCAGAAGCGTTTTCTTTTCAACTCTCCATTGCTTATTATCTTATTGAATAAGTGCTTTAACTTTCTTATCATCTGTGTTTTGTTACTGAGGAAAATAAATTCAGCTCAGGAGTCCGTTTTAAATCACTGCCGAACTGCTGGGCAGATAACAAACACATTTCCTGGGACCTTCAGGCTGTGATTTCCAGTAAGTCATTGTTACATTATGATAACCACGTGAATTTTCACATTCCCTTAGGAGATCAATAATGAAGAATGATGAGATGTTAGTGAGAACTGTAGCCTTTTAATGATTGCTTACATTGGAGTGTCTGTAGTCTGAATGATCATCAGGTTGGAATGGAAGGAAATTCTGGCCTGGAAGAGTAAAAGGAAAAAAGTCTCTCCTCCCTCGACAACCACCAACGAAGAAACCCTGAACAAGGCTGCTCCTGCAGCTGGTCAGCACCCGACAATGGACGAGCTGTTACTACGAAGGTTGAATGAGAGGTTGAATGCACTTATTGTAAGTCGCTTTGGACAAAACTGTCAAATGAATGTAATGTAAATAGTTTAAATGCTGAAAAAGTGTAAATGCTGGCTTTGCCTGTATAAATTAAAGTTTAAAAAGTGCTTATAAGCAACTTTAGATTATTTTTATTTATAACAAAGTAAGCGCTCTTAGAAAGGACATTTTTTAAACTCAGTCAAAGGGAAAAAGTTGACTTAAACCTGCATCATTATTGGTGGTAACTTTGGCACCAGATTTAGGTTTGGTTTAAGTCTTTTGACGAAATTATTAGATTGTTAGTTACATTTTACTTATTTAATTAGCCTTTGATAATGCCCACCTTTTTATAAATGACACCAGGCTTTCCTGCCTGTTTTCGTGGTTTGTCGCAGCTGTTTTGTTGCTCCCGCTTGTTGTATTTTTAGTGGGACTGTAGGTAAATTTAGTCCACGAATCTGTTACTTTTTCAATATTTTTTGGTGGCAGAGGATATTGCTTAACCAATCAGGAGTATACGATGTTTGATTCTGCAGATGCATGCAGGTCGTGAAATAAAACTTTGCATTAAAATGACTATTTGATAACTAACTATTTGACCATTTGTCTGTCTTCTATCTTTTTTTGTTGTTGACAACGATTGGAATACATTCTGTCCTACTTTCCGTTTTCAGGAGTTACTTTTTATTTAGTTTTTGTCTTTGTTATGGAAAAAAGGTTGTCAGCAAATATATTTATCACAGAATTTGTCGATAAAAATGAATGCTAGCTAACAGTAAATCCCTTTTAGACCTTCTTCATGACCTTTGTTGTAGTGTAAAAGGATTGCTCTTCATACCAAAACCACTGAGGATTAACGCAACTCATTGTCTCTCATGAACCCCCCTAAATAAAATCAGCTGATTTAAGCAACAAACTCAGACAAAGTTGGTGACTAGCTGGTGAAGAAAGTGGAACATGGTAGCTGAAGAACTAGATATGTTTAGTTGGTGGAGACCAAACCAGAGCTAAGAGTGAATATTGAACCTACATTCAACACCAATGGTATGATAATGTTGCTCTGTGTCTGCTAGATGTGTAGGCAATACTTTGTTGGCTATGACAAGTTCATAAGTCGATGGTAAATCAGGGCTGCTTTCGTGTTGGTTTTGGAGTATTTCTGCCCTCTAGTGGCCAGACATCCCCATACTGCAGCTTTAAATTATTCGAGCAATTTAAAAACAGCTTAAGAAGAGGAAAAAACAAATTAACAGTCCATACAAGTGGAACAGGATGTGTCAGACATATTTTTCAACATCTGTCACATCGCATAAAAACAAATATTACTGTTTGCCATAAATAACAGTAATATGATTCACATGAGCTGAGTTCCCAGAAACAACTGGGAGTTCAGTAACAACTAAGCAGGATCCAAGTCAAACAATTATAATATCTTGTGTCATATGTAGAATGACTGGTAATAACTGACATATAAGTGAAAACAATAAAGATCTTGTATATGATGAATCCTTTGTTTTCTGAACAGTCTTATTCTTTACGATGGCTCCAGCTCCACATTGTTTTCTGGCTGCTTGGTTTAGGCCCGTCCTGAAGTTTCTGATCTTTTTCTATTTTTGTTTGCATTATCAATATTTAATTTTTATGTATGTACTATTGTATCCTCTAGTTTAAGTATATGAGAAGCTGTTAAGTAAACAGATGCTCTGCTGTTGTGACATTCTGTGATAAACATTTCTCCGTGGAGGACAAATTTGTCTTAATGTTGTTTTCACGATCCAAAACACATCTTTGACCGAAGTTGAACCTTCGTTGTCAGTAAATGTTACATTTTCGGTGCAGAGAGTATGCGAGAGGTTAATTCCTTTTCAAAACTAGTTAAACCCTCTTCCAGTTTTCTTTACTTGTCTAATTTCCAGTAATGTATTGTAATTTGAAAAATTATGCCACAAAAGGACCTTTCATAGACAGCACTACAGTTTACTTAAATGTGCTTTTTTTTCTATCAGTCAGTGTGTGCAAGATTTCTTTTCCGGTTGACAGATTTTAAAAATAACAACCATGGAGGATTTACCCCATCGTTACCTGACAGATCGATGTTATTGGATCATGGCAGTATTGCAGCATTCCTCCAGTCCTTCCTGAAGAAGGGCTTAAAGGCATCTGGTTTGGAAAGAAGTGGGGATGGAGGAAGAAGGATTATCACAGACAGCTGGAAGACAGACAGAGTTCTGAAAGGATGGATGGAAGATGCTGAATCACTGACAAAGAGCTGCCCACGCCAAATCACCTCAGCGTCTGCCATTATGTGGATGCTTTTCTTTATTTAAAACTTAATAGTTCAATAAAGAGGAGATCACATTAAGATCCAATACTATTTTATTTTGAATTTGAGATAAAAAGAAAAGTTTTGGACAGTTTTTGAGTGTGGCCCTTGTGGGGAAAAACGTTCACTACAACTGTGGTTCTCACCAACCGGCAAGTACCAATGGCGTTTTTTAATTTTTTTGGCACTCTGGCCTCAAGGGGCAGTAACGAGCCCATTACAGCTTGGCGCACCACAGGTGCGGCACTAGAATACTTACTTGGACAAGCAACAAAGGTAAATTTTATGCTTTATTAAAAGTGTTTTAAAACTGTATTTTTCCAATTCTACAAGAGAAAAGACTAACTGGTTGGTCTGTTAAAAATGCATGTCTGGTTAACTTACCCAACTCAGATAAAGCACAACCGCTTCCCCAAGCTTTTCCATGGGACCCATCTGGGAAGAATGTATGTGCTATGTGCCACTCTTGTAAAGCGTTGTCAGATAATACAGACTAAAGCAGAAAACACTGGTGGCAAGACACGTCATCACGGGTTGACGCAATACTTGACTAACTTATATATATATATATATATATATGTCCTGGTGTTGACGCCTGTTGAAGCTAATTGAGTTGATGATGATCAATGATTGGCTTCTGCATGGTAGGTGAGAGGTGTGATAGCTTTGGGCTAACTTGAATTGATGAAGGATTTTGGTCTTAATTCTTTTTTAATTTTTAGGAAACATGCTTACTAACATCTGCCAAGCTCTGTTTAGTTAACATGTGAGACTGGAAGATGGAAGTTAATCTGACCATGAGGAAAACCAGGAGGGCTTACAGTTGCAGACCTACAATGATTACTGTATGTATGGTGCAAATGTGTCTTTGCAGTATCATGTACTCAAACCATTTGCCCAAATATTTATACAAGACTAAACTTCAGCTGCTCTGTAAGAGGTCCAGATTTACACACATGAAGGCACAGGGTAGATTTCTGCTGCACGCTTAATTCGATTTACATCTGCAAGTAATCATCATCAACATCAACATCTTGCAGCACATTACATAATCAGGTCTGCAACTGGTACTGCTTCCCAGGATCATACTGCGAGTGAAGGAGAATATAGTAGGTGCCGTTCAGATGAGGAATGAGATTACAGAGCTCTGAAAAGAAACGATGATGTGGCTCCACAGAAATGCTTTTGAGACAAGAGTTATGCCATTAATATTAGTATTTCAAGGAACACTGAGGTACCATCAGTGCAAAAGTTATGCAATGTTTAACGTAAACATTTAAGTACAACATGTGATGTGTAGGCTAATTCATCTGTGCAAGAAGTGAGTAGCAGCTTTAATGTTAATTGTTGCTGTCAGGCAGGTTTTTGTACCTTTTAATGGATTTTATTTCAGGTAAATTTGACATATTTGACATGGAGTTTTCTCTCTGGTTAGTATTTTTCTATGTCACTGATTTTATAGAAAAAATCAGGAAATACTTGCAAAACTATTAGATGTCAGATGTGCTAAAAACATTCTCAAGTGTGATGTTAACATATAACTGTATAAGACCAATTTGATTTAATTATTTTCAGCTGTGAGCAGCTCCTTTTCCTTTGTGCATGAAAACTCAAGTTTTCTTTTGATATGCATACTGACATTTTTGAATATATTTTTCCGGTGTGAACACACTACATTCTCAAAAAACCTGTTAAAAATGAATATGTATGGAACTGTGAGACAATCTGGTGTTAACACCTATTGGACAGGCTTGGCTGCTCATGTGTGGTCTTTATCCAATCATGATCCTGGTTTTGATACTGAAAAGAACCAAAACTATCACTTACCTCTAGAGAGGTATATGCATGGTTACCTCTAAAGGTAAAACTGTGTTAAATTTTATTACCAGACGTACTGTTGATTGAACTGGTGGCTATGTTGGATGAAGAAGGCACAGGCCGGAAATACACAAATGCACAAACAGGACCTATGGAGAGATGCCAGGGCGAGGGGGCTGCCACATAGGATGGCACCCGAGCAGTTAGGGGTTCGGTGCCTTGCTCAAGGGCATCCCTGCAGTGCCCAGGAGGCATCCCACTCTGATGTGCAGACTCACAGACTTTGAAGCCCAGTTTTGGTTTAACCAGAAAGGGTTAGGGAAGAGAAATAGGGGAAAAAAATGAAGCCCTGAGAATCCAAATTTAAACTATGAATCCCCGATGGGTTAATAAACTACATAACACATGTTCAAGTTATGAAATGTGTTTGCTAGTGCCAAATACATTTACATGGAGATGAAAGATTAAAACATCTCGCAGAGAATAAGGTCAGAAGGATGAACACTCAGGTGTCAAGTGCGTATAGATGTCGAGGTGACGAGTTAAGACCCTGCCTCAAGTTTGAAATACTTTCTGAAAGCCAATATGTCGATGAGGGACTGTGAGTAAGCTTCTAAAGCTTTTTACCTCTCTCTCACGCTCAGTGTCTAACAATAAGTGAAGGCGTTCAAGGTTACGACATCATTGTGAAATCAAGCCTTAATCTCAAGAACTGTACATTTTCAAAATCAAAAGAGAGGAACATCTGAAAGGCTCAGAGAACAACCAGTATGTTACGGCTAAAATTCTTATTACTCACATCAAATTTATTTAATATATCTGGAGTTCTTCATTTTGTTTTGCATCTGCTTTTCTGTCAGAACACTAGAATCACTAATTGACAGCGAATACCTGTAACCTGTTCATATATGGATTATAATGAGAAACAAACTGACTGAAATGTCTGTTTTAGTACACCTATGTATATCACACAGTATTGTCCGTTACCCCCAGAGGCTTATCCCTCGTGATCATGCACAATCAGCTAATGAGTTCTTTCATGTCTACGCTGACAGTCAGTCAGTTTGTTGTGGCTAATTTCCACATATAATCTGCCAGATTCATCAAAGGATGCAGAACTAATTTCCCTTGCTGGAATTTGATTAAAAGAACATCCACCATGTGTAAAAGCTGCATGTTCAGAAACAGAGATACACAAGGAGCTAATTGTTGCAACAGTATATTATTTCAAGATGTACCGTCACGTTTCAAGCTCTCACAAGATCAGATTATGTCCTGTTGATCCACCGTACCAAGTTGTTTTCTGGTGTGTGAAAGTATGGATTTGTCCCAACACATTCTGGACTAAATGCACAACACAGCTTGCAGTAGTCAGACCGTAACTGTGACATCTTTCTCTTATTTTGGCTATCTGATGCGAGCTGCCATGGAAGGTGGACGGAATCACACACTCGCTGTGAAGAGCAGCAGGTGCAAGCAGTTAAAGAGGCTGAGCGGGTAACAGATGTTCTCAAGTTCAAAAGCATTACTGTGGCAAAAAATAAAAAATACCGGGGTAACGCTATTATAACACATACAAATGGCTTTTATAGTAAAAAGGATTGTATAGAATACAGACCCAGAGAATATCACTTGCAGTCACGAGCGTACGTTTGCTTTTAACTTTCGTAGGGACATTTCTGCTGGACGACCAATATGCACATTAGTGTGTGTGTGTGTGTGTGTGTGTGTGTGTGTGTCTTCCATATGCACGCATGTACACACACATATACTGTATACACATGAATAGCTTGACTCTGCAATACGTTTCCTACATTCCCAATGTATTTGCAGTATAAATTTGTATCGTATGAATTTTTCTCTGATTTTTACAATTAACTTTATTGATATAAATCTGAGACTAAAAGTAATAATTCAAAAATGATATATGATAGATTTTCACAATAAATGCCACAAGAAAATAAATGGATAATAATCTGTAGGTAATGTACTACTTTGTTTGAACCAACTGTCTGCTGTTAGACGTTCTTTGTCCTCTTTCAGTCTGTTGATTTGACCACACAACTCACATGTTTTCTGTAGTTAATGAAATGGTGCTTCATGACAGAGCCAGAGCTGTTAATAACATTAATCTTTAAACTATCTCAAAAACATCTGAGAGCCTGTGTGTCTCTGAGCTGCTCAAGCTGCTGCTAAACAGGATTTTAATGATATAATGATGCACACCGTTCACAATCAAAGCAATTAGTTTGACAGGCTGTGGCTTTCAGCCTATGTATAATGTCAATGACCCATACAAACATAACTCAAAATTCAGCAGAGAGAGGAACATCTGAAGCGCCCAGAGAAAGCAAATTTAGAAGTAGAAACATTAAGTAGTTCAAAAGCTTAAGTGTTTGCAGGTGCAGAGGTCGTGGGGTTCAAGTTGTGCTTAAAAAGCTCTCAGGTATGAGAAGGCAGTTGTGAGAGGGAAAACTCTAGTCATCCACGGGCTTTATTCTCATGTGCGCCTGAGAGCTGGCCTTCTTTACCAGTCTGTCCAGTCTCTTCCTGTCCCTGGAAGAGATGCCACTGGCCCAGCAGGCCACCCCATACAAGATGGCTGATGCCACCACAGAGTCATAGAAAGTCCTCAGGAGCGCCCCCTGCACTCCAAAAGAAAGAGGCGGCTCTGGCCCTTCTTAAACAGAGCGTCCGTATTGTCTGACCAGTCCAGTTTGTTATTCAAGTGAACACCCAGATCTCACAATCTCAATGTCCGTTCCCTGGATGTTCACTGGTGTAGGTGGAGGGAGTTTGCGCCTGCTGAAGTCCACCACCAGCTCTTTGGTTTTACCCGCATTGATCTGGAGGCGGTTCAGCTGACACCAACCCACAAAGCCCTGGGTCAGTTCTCTGTACTCCCTATCATCCCCGTCGGTGATGAGGCCGACAATGGCAGAGTCATCAGAGAACTTCTGCAGGTGACAGTTCGAAGTGTTGTGGGTGAAGTCCGCTGTGTAGAAGGTGAACAGGAAAGGCGCCAGAACGGTTCCCTGTGGAGCCTCTGTGCTGCAGAGAAGTGTGTCAGACACACAGTCCTGTAACCTCACATACTGTGGTCGGTTTGTGAGGTAATCCAGGATCCATGCTGCCAGGTGATGGTCCACCCCAGCATGCTCCAACTTGTCCCCCAGAATCCTGGGCTGGATGGTGTTAAATGCACTGGAGAAATCAAAAAACATGATCCTCACAGTGTTTCCAGCCTTTTCCAGGTGAGAGAGGGATGTGTGAAGTAGGTAAATGACAGCGTCATCCACCCCAATGCCAGGTTGGTAGGCAAACTGCAGAGGGTCCATAAATGGGCTCACCAGCAGACGCAGGTGGACAAGAACCAGTCTCTCCAGGGTCTTCATCAGGTGAGAGGTCAATGCCACTGGCCTGTAGCCATTGAGGTCCTTGGGGTGTGGGGTCAACAGCACAGGAACCAGACACGATGTTTTCCACAGTTGTGGCACCCTCCCCAGCTTCAGACTCAGGTTGATCAGGTGATCAACAATCCCACACAGCTGGTCCACACAGGACTTCAGAAGTCTGGAGCTGATGCCGTCTGGGCCCGAAAACAGCCTTCTAGCATCAAACTCTGCACATACATCAAGTGAAGTAGCAGTAAGCAAAACATTTTTCTCTTCATCACGTCGTTGATAAGAGCCACAGCTCAGCTGAAGTTCACCTCACAGAGTCAATTCTTCACATTTGGCATTTCCCCTTCGTTTTTTTTTTTGGAAAAACGGGGAAAAGGTGAGGAAGGGAGAGGAGTAAGGGAGGAGAAACAGGAGGACTGGAGGAAGAGAAGTAAGAAGAGAGGAAAGAGAAAGCCTACACGTTCCTCTGAAGGTAAACAAGAGCTCAGACTGGTTTTTAAAAAATTCCTCTAACCTACCTGTGCCTCTTCTTTGGGAGTGGAAAGTAAAGTCAAAGATAAACATTATGGACCAAATCTAATCTTCTGCCATATCTTGGTTTATCTATTTAACACACCATAGTTTTCAACTTTTTATTGTAGGATGTAGCTCACCTTTACATAAACTGACATAAATGTAGTAAACCTACTGCAATGGCTGATCATTCGTGGGATTATAACAAGTATATACAAGGAGGAACAATGTACAGTATAGTCTATGTAATGATGAACTTCATAACACCATAAATAAACTTACTTTCAATACGGTGAGTCAATCCTTAATCGAACCAAGAAGTGGCAAAACAAAGCAACGGGCGATTATCACAGATTTTATAATCAGATGCCCCATCCCACTTGTTTTCACTCCCAAATCAGAACAACCACCATGCAGCTACCCACTGGCTCCTACTAACTTCTTCTGGACATGTTAACTTTATAACAATAATCTTATTTAGGAAATCCAATTGTTTACTTTCTTCCTTTTGATAAAATTGCTGTAGGTCAGTTTGACTTAGCTAGATGTGAGCACATGAACCGTCAACAGAAGATGCTTCTTTTTCTTCGTCTTTAACGGGAGAGGAGAGGTTCAGAAAGAGGAAAAGACAAGGAGGGATTTAAGGAATAAAAGAAGAGAGGGAAGGAAAGAAAGGTTGGAAAGAACAAATGAAAACAACAGAGAAAAGAAAGGGAGGAAAGAGACAATAAAAGAACAGATGAAATAAAAGTGAAAGATGAAATGGAACAAGAAAGGGAAAGGAGGGAAGAGAAAGGGAAAGAGGGAAGGAAGAGAGACATGAAGAGGACAGGCAGGAAGTAAAGAAAATAAAAAAGGTTAAAAAAGGATGAACAGAAGTTAAGAACAAAGGAAAGGTGGCGTGTAAATACGTTTGAAGAAGAGACAAGAAAGGGAAGAATGAACTGGGGAGCGGGCGTCAAGACAGAAGGAAAGAAGATAAGTTCAGAAGGGAACGAGGAAATGCAGTGACAGGTAAGGGTCTTTTCAGGGACAAATTCACATTATCATCAGTAGCAGAGCTCCTTCCATCTGTTGCTCCATTTTGACCTTTTTTGACTGAAATTACAACACGGTGGCAACATACTGAGGACTTTAAAACTCCCAATATAGCCTTTAGCGCCTACTAATGGTAATATGCTTTTCATAATAATGCAGAGTCACTCAATACATACATTTATGTAAACACTTAATCACTTAAAGGCCCTGAAAACCTGTTTTTTTAATCAGCTTCTTACGGTGAGCAGCGGGCCCCGACATGAAGACGACAGTCCTGGCCAACAGCTTTTGTTTTTTCTGTATTGTTTGTTTTATCTGTCCTGTTCTCGCTGGTTTGAAGTGGGCGGGACTCACTTGGAAAAATGTGATGTCATGCATTTCTGTGCACCAATCAGGATTTAGCAATATTTGAATCAACAATATTGTGACAGTTGTGCGATTTTTTGCTTATGTTGCCAGGCAACTGTCTATCAAACTGATCCCACCACGCCCACACAGTCCTGATGAAGCTGAGTTTTTCAAGTATAACTCATATTAAATAATACCTGACAAAGTCTTTCAAGACTTTAACTTTGATTGTTGCACATTTAGTAATGAGTATTTAATATTATATAAAAATTCTTGGATAGATTTGAAAGCATATTTTCAGGGGCTTTAAGCAGGGACTGTTAGCTGCTGAAGAGCAAACGTTTTTACACAAAACCTAATTCACATTTTCAGAATACCAATGTTTTTTTCTGAAAACAAGAACGTTCATCAGTGTAATGCTCTTCAGCAGATCACTTGCAATTCTCACGTGTCAAAGCACCAACAAGGAGAGGAAATTGCACAACTTTAATGTACTTGTTTTTTCAATTGCATCTCACAATCTTCATCAAGAAAGCTCCAGAAAAAGCTAGTAAGTGGACCTTAAATCAAATCAATGGGTCTACCAGGTCAACAAACTTCATGCTCAACCTTAATGGAACATAAAACAACAACAAAACAACAAAACCCATAAACTTTAATTGATTGCAAGTCCTTTTGACTGTGACTTTCATAGTTTACTGAAATGAACTAAAACCAGTGGCCACCTGGAATGACAGAAATGTCTTTAATGTTTCAGAAAAATAATCAGCAGTAATGTGAAGTGTAGTGGTTTGTAGTTCATGGACCAAAACATGCAAAACCACTAGTATGATCTTTACTGTGCATATGAATCCAGTCAATGTGGACAAATGTCTCAACGTTTCATATCTACAAGAGCAATAATAATAATAGCAACAATTAAAGTGATAACTGTTAAGAAAATAATAATGACACTTTGACAGACATTGTTTTTCATGAGGTTCTTTTAGCAGCAGCTGACAAAAGGCAGGTTCAGCGGTCACTGGATGGAGCTCAGCATAGTGAAGTCATCATGTAAAACATTAGGGGTTTTGTTATATTAAAGGTATAAAAGCCTCATATTCCAAGTTTGATCGTTTTTATTGTTGATTTGAATCCTTTCAAGGTTTGATGGATTCATGTGTTATAAAACCCCATGTGTTATTTGTTCGTAACTCACTATGAACTCAAATACATAAGTAACCATTTGAAAGACAAATCAACCTTGTAACAACTGATAATATCATTTTAAGATAATGAGCATGTAGACATGTGTTCATAATTATTAATAAAACCTGTTTATCTTACAACATTGTTTATCAGCTTTTTCTAACCGCTGACTCCATGTTGAGTTCCCAAACTTCTCGTAGCTCGTCATGTCAAACTAATATCAAGGTTTTAAAAATCTAACGTGACCCCTTCTGCAACCCAAGACTAAGAAACGATCCTTTATTGGATTGAAGTGATGGCGTTTGAACAATGTGACAAAAACAGGTTTTATTAACATTTCCAACTCATTTTGAAAGACGTTCTGTTTGGACGACTTACCACATTATCCTGTAGTTTAATACACCACATTAGAGCAGTATTGTCATAGACGTATCAGCATTAAGTGGAATAGTTTTGTGGTGGTAGATTGCACTTAACAATTAATAAAATGTGTTCTTACAGTTTATGATTTACACGTGTGAAGAAATGTTTAGAATGTAGCGGAATATAGTTCACTGCATTGAAAGATTACAATCTATTTTTTTGTGTCCTTAATTTCTGAATCATTTCCTAATAATTTCCTAGGAAGCTTCAGTTTACTATCAGTCTTTCTGTTCTGTTCTGTTTCTTTGTCCAATAACTGGTATTTTCAAGGCCATTACCACATTTTCGTAATGTGTTACTGAAAAAGGAAATTCCTTGAAAGAGCAGCTGAATTTAAACACAAGTACATATTTATTTACTAGTGGAAACTCTCCACATTCAGTGTGTTGAATTATATGATTGCCTGTAGACAAATTTCACATTTTTAGATGTTCATCTGAGCTACTGTGCATTGACTAGTAGACTGTCTTGGTTGTGCTGTTATAATTAATTAATTGAGTGAAGTAAGAAGTGTATCAGTTGAACACTGTTCCTAGTTCCCCTGTAATTACTACCAAATTACGTAGAGTTCTTTCCAGGAAATTTCTTGGAAATCATTAGGAAATAATTCTGAAATTCACCAAAAAAGAAAGATTTGATTGTTTTATTTGATTCAGTCTAAATTTGCCACATAAATATTATGAATTCCAGCCAGCCCTACAGTGCATTGTCAACAGCACAGTTTTCTTTTGGGATTTGTTTTTAATTTTAAGTTGAAAAGAATTTGCACTAACAAGGTTTCCAATCAACAACCAGCTCTGCCTCAGTATGTTGCCCGTTCAGTCGTGTTGTTTAAATCCTGTGAAGCAGCAGATGATGTTCTGATGAGCTCCGGCTTTCCCAAACGTGGCTGCCGTCATCTGCAGAGCTCTTCTGTGAGTGTGTGTGTGTGTGTGTGTGTTTGTGTGTGTGTGTGTAAAACCCGTTGGTTTAAGAAGCGTTTTGACAGCAGCCTGCTGTTTTACCATCTCCCTGTGGCTCTGACACAGTGTTGAGTCTGTCTCCATCACTGTGTGTTTTTTTCTTCTGTGTGTGAGTGTTACTGTGTGTAACTCATCAGTTTATGATGTGTTCTGGCAGTACCCTGCTGTTTTAGTATCTTCCTCTGGCTCTGACAAAGTGTCAAGTTTGTCTCTCTGCTGTGTGTTCTTACAGTTGTGTGTGTGTGTGTGTGAGTGTGTCCGGCTCCCTGCTGTTTGATGGCCTTCCTGTGCTGTTATCCAATTCTCAGTCTGTCCATGGCGCTCTCTCTCCCTCTCTGTCTGTCTGTCTCTTCCTCCATAGTCCACACTACTTGAAACACAGAGGACAGATAATTAACAACAGCGCAAATAAACTTTTGTAGTAATCAATCACAATCAAGATTACAGAGACAGATTTGAAAGACTTCTGAAGAAACATGAACAAACTGCTTAAGATGAAGCTCAGCAGTAGTAGCATGATGTTCTTATGGGTCAGTGAGTGGATGTTTGTGCACATAAAATGACTTTGTTTCTGATGAACATAGTTCGCAGGCTGTCCCCTACCAACAGTTAATGTTTTATGAAGGTGATGTTTCTCTAAAATTAAGTAGTTCTAGACTCAACCAGACCTTAAAATTATTATAAAAGGTACATTTTAAAGGCGCAAATAAACTACCTACGTATACAACCGACTTTGTTGTTTAGGTGTAACAACTTCTTGTAAGCACAGAAAAGGTTTTCAGATTACACAAGAATAAAACTGTAATCAGCCCTCAGAGGTGAACTCTGAGATTTGACTGGGCTGTAGGTCTTCATTTGATTGCTTCCTTCAAAGTTGCTTTCTTCAGTTTTACCTGTAAACTCCTTATGATTTGACCTGGAAGTGAAGCGTCAAAAATCATTGGGTTATGGTCAAATGGTTTACATAATACACTGAGACAAAAACGGTATAAATAACAGAATACAGTGAAAGACATGAAAAAACAAAAATACACAAATTAAGAGTCTACATTGGTGCTAGCTGCTCTGTGAGGCTGTACTTAGGAACAGTGGTGCTTTGAGCAAACTGCTAACGTCATCATGTTTACTATCTTAGTTTAGCGTGTTAACATGCTAACATTTGCTAATTAGCAGCAGACACAACAGCTGAGGCTATGTCATTATTTTTGCAGGTATTTGGTCATAAACCAAACTACTGGACAAATGATGGCGCTAGAGGAAAAGTCAGAGGATCACCAAAGTTATTACAAGTCATCCTGAGGGGGACGTGAATTTGTCCACTAAATTGCATGGCAATCCATCCAATAGTTGTTGAGACATTTCACTCAAAACCACAAATGTCAGCCTGATGGTGGGGTTAGAGGAAAAGTCAGGGGATTACCAAAATAATGAGGATACGTTGTTGGGGAACCATGCATGCCTGTATCAAATTTCATGGCAATCAATCCAATAGTTGTCAAGATATTTCATCGTATTAGTGAAAAAGTGTCGGTGATGCTACAGGAAACATCAGGGGATCACCAAAGTCATTTAATTTATCCTCTGGGCACAATGAATATCCGTACCAAATTTCTTGTCAATCCATCCAATAGTTGTCAAAATATTTCACTAAAACCCCAAAATGTCAACCTCAGGGTGGTGCTAGAGGAAAAGCCTCTGGGGACATGAATGTCTGTACACAATTTCATGGCAATGCATCTAGTACTTGTTGAGATATATCAGCCTGGACAAAAGTGGTGGAATGACCAATCGACAGACCGACAGACCAACATTGCCAGCCCTCGAGCCATTCTTCTAGCATGGCAATAAAAAAGTCAACACAATAAAACATAATGAAGCGAAAGATTCAACTTTATAGTGTTGATGCAAAAAAGTTGAATTCAAAACAACATCAAGCACATGCAGTTGTTTGGACAAAAAATCACTCATTCTTGCTTCTTCCATATTTTTGCCACCACAATAAAAACACAAGCCCATTTTCCAACTGAGCAAAGCAGGCAAACTGCCCCGGGGCCTCAGAAAACTCCAGGCTTACTGTGGGTCAACTGGTTTGAGCAAATTTAATAGAAAAAGTTGTTTGCAAATATGCACCTTTCGCTTCATTATGTTTTATTGTGTTGACTTTTTTATTGCCATGCTAGAAGCATGGCTCGAGGGCTGGCAATGTTGGTCTGTCGGTCTGTCGACTGGTCATTCCACCACTTTTGTCCAGGCTGATATATCTCAACAAGTACTAGATGCATTGCCATGAGGCCTTGAGATGGGTCCTGCTTTATTACTTGACCAAGGGCCCCTGTTCTGAAAAGGGTCCCTGTGTTAAGTGTTAAGTCTAGTTGTTTGACCTTCATTGTTGCTGTTTTGTGCGCATTTGATATCAACCTCTTCTACTCACTCTCTGGAAGAAAGAAAATAAACGTACTTCCCAAAATGTTGAACTATTGTATTGTAATATTTTATACTACAAGAAACATAGTGAAAGAGAGAGGGGGAAAAGATCCTGGATCCTGGAAAGCTTGAAAAAGCAGAGATGAAACATTTTCAAATATTCAGAGAATGCACCAGATTTACTGCTGTTCCCTTGGACTTTATGAACTGTGAAAACTTAGGTGTGTAAATCAAACCTGCTGGGTTTAAAATATTTGAATCAGTTTCTGACAGATTGATCCACTCAGTTCTCCTCCTCCACACTGAAAAAATGTAATGTTCATGCTTGCAATACATTTTTTTGGATCCACTGCTTTAAATTGTTAGTTTGAAAATAAAATCTTACTGGGCATCATTCGCATAGTTAAAAACAGCCACCCTTTGGTCCACTCCTGTCTTTTAAGACAAAGACATGAAGACAGTGGACGGCAATTAAAGGATAACACTGGTGTTCTTTTATCGTTTTATTTAACTTTTGTTTAATAACAAGGATGCTTGTCTTTCTGGATAAAAACAAATATCTCTAATAACAGAACAAAAGCTTGCAGGTAATCAATGCAATCTGCCATCTTGCTAATACTGTACTTCCGTTGTGCATTGTGCAACGCCCTGCGTTGATGACGCATCCTTCATTACAATGGTTGTGCTCCAAACTGGTGGAAACGCGGGCCAGTTCCCTAGATAGCACCAAGGTTCCTAGAATCCTGAACAGAACCCGTTCAAGAACCGGTCAAAGAGCTAATTTGATGGAAAGAGGGCATCAGTGGTGTCATACTGGCGCTAGGGAACGCAAGTTAAGGAAGCGCACAATAACTTTAAAAACAAGGATGTTGCCAAGTGAGTAACCACTAAAACAAACAGATTTTTGATACAGTGTTCTCTGATAAACCCACTGTACATTACCTGCTCAGCACCAAACTTAGACAGACAAAGTTAGCCAATAACATTTAGAAGCTAAAGAGCCAGATATTTTCTTCAGGAGTTGGTGGAAACCAAACCAGAAATAAAAGGTGGACTCAAATATGACTCCAAATGCATGCCAATGTTGCTCCATGTCTGCTAGATGTGTAAAAAGGCAACATTCGTCATATTAACTTTATTAGGTGATAATTTGACAGGTGTTCTGTTTTTCACCGTTCCGCTGCCCCCAAGTGACCAAAAAATAAATTAGTGCAGCTTTAAAGAAGGAGAATGTGTCTGTGGACTACTATAAAGCTTAATTTTTGGGACTGTCTTGCAACAGTCACCTGAACATGAGTTACCAAACTGTTTCAGTAAACTAGT
This sequence comes from Macquaria ambigua, assembly GCA_008360985.2. Classification (NCBI taxonomy): domain Eukaryota; kingdom Metazoa; phylum Chordata; class Actinopteri; order Centrarchiformes; family Percichthyidae; genus Macquaria; species Macquaria ambigua. The sequence goes on from VMKM01000545.1 coordinate 151,071, forward strand.
TATCCATCATGTTAGACAGAGTTTCTGTTGTTACATTGACAGCTGCAACGCTTCCACACTGAATATTATCAGTCTTTTGTGATGCTGCTGCCTCCTCTGCTGGAGAACAAAGTACTTTTCCTCTTCTGTTGTGCAGTATATTGTCAGGAACACCAAACAGTGCAGAAACGCACTCCTGGGACTCTCACATACACTCTCTGCGCAGATATTCACATCCTGTCTGAACTGGGTGGCACAACGGCAGCAGTTTGCCTGATTCTATGTATTTAAGTGCCTTTTCTGCTGCTTTTCATTCGCAAGGACTATAAACCAGTTTCACCCTTCACATGGAATTCATTCTTTGGCTGAATTTTTATACCTTTTTCGAATTGTGCTTCCCCTGAGACTGCCAATGTGACGGGGTGAATACCACACATGCTATAAATGTATGGAATTGATGTTATATAGCACTCTGGACAAAAGCATACCTATAAAGACTGAAATGTAACTGTAACATTGATATATGCTTTGCATTACCACCATGCCCTGTTTCCTTCCCTTTGTTTAACCTACACGAAGCTCCAGTTTTTCTCACTTCATCAGCAATATTCAAACTCCATGCAAAGGGGGTAACCCTTTGCACCACTTATTCTAAGAGTGATAAATGGAGCGACACCTGCGAGCTAGTTCAGGCAGTCAACTCGAGCTGCACTGCTATACAGACGTGACATACCACACTCTCTACAACCATCTACCAAAAACACCCTCCCAATCTGGCCGTCTATTTAAACTGCAAAAATCTCTCCCTCTGCCTGTCAATGCCGCTGCTGCCCTGCATCAGTATTGCCGCTTATTCTTTCAGCCCAACCACCACCCCAGCTTCCACCTGCAGGCTCCGGCTGGGGGGTTTAAGATATTTGCTCATCACTCCCCAATATCTCTATGTAAACATATCTGCGGGGAGTGATGAGGTCGGAGCCTAGACGCCAAACTCTAACTATGTTCTGCTGCTATAATAAACATTTCAAACGTGAGTTGTCTGACTGAACTCAGTCAAATAGGAATGCACAGATGTCATATACATAATGCAGAATTCAGTTCGACTTTCTCTTTATAGTGGTGTAATTTGATGTCCATTGAGGATAACATCCTTAGAAATCATGTAAAAAAAAACACTCCTTATAACTTCAGAACTTGCCTAATAATCCTTATATATAGAATTTTAGTATTAGTCTTAAGTAATCCATGGTTATGGTGCAAACAGGAACTGCTAGCACATAATGCAGAATCACTTTTAATTTCTCAACATGTAAAGAAATGTTGATTAAAAAACACGGCTCAGATTAGGCCCACAGCTTGCTTTTCACTTTCTTATTATGGAGACCCACACTAAAAATTAAATAAATAAATAAATAAGATAATAATAAATAATAAAATGTATAAATGTAGACACAGTATATACTGTATTATAAACATAAAATTGGAAAATAATCCAATAAATTAAAAAAAAAAGATTTTTCAAATAAGGAGGACATAATATTGTATTATTTTGAGCTGAGTTTGAAAAATTGAATTGGATTACGTCACAATTTCATGGTTAAATTGTATTTCTTTTTTTGCATTTATTTATATGATTATTTATTTCACAGTGTCTTTTTAGAAAGTGAAATTTGGTACAGACGTTCGTTTAAAGCCGCTAGCATGGCTGTAGACTTTTAGTCTTGTTCATTTAATATTGAAAGCGTTGGGTCTCCATATCTTATGTCACTGCATCACTGACAATTCTCTCTGCATTCAGATAGATATTAGCTGCGTTTTGAAAATCTGTGGACACACAAGCAAAGAAATAAGGGAACATTGCATAAAACTTCACTCAACTCATTTATTGCTGTCATTATTGTCATTATTCTATAAATAATATGGCACGCCTAGCCAAAACATGTAGTGATTCTGTGGTAGGCCTGTAAATAAAGAGTGGAAACCATGGACCACAGAACAGAACAAAAATCTACACGAGAAGATGGTTGGCTCCTGTGACCTACACTGCAATATAATGCTTTGCAGTGCAACACAAAAAATGATCACTGACTCAAAACTGTTTTTCAATATGGTCTTTTTGTTGAACTTGAGGAGCTGTTTGTGCTCCTAAAAACATCAGTGAGTAAAAAACTTGAAAGGATAATTCATCACTTTGCTAAATAGTAAGGAGGACGCTGCCCTGCTGTATCCATCCATTCCAGGTCTTTAATTGAATTGAGGGAAAACATTTGGAGGAAGTAAATCTTCCTTTAAACTCCACAGGGCTTGATCTTGCTGTGAGATCTATGTGATTTGTCAAACAAAAAATGTGAAGGCGAATAAAAAGTGAGAGATTGTCTAGACTGTATGTAAGTAATGTTTCAAACAGCATTTAAATGATTGTATTTCAGTGCACAGCAGGCCCTAACTAGACACTGAAATATAGAGGCCACTTGCATAAAAGAGTTTTGTGTAATCTTGGAAAGTCTTTTGAGGAGTCAATTGAAGTAACAAAAATATCAGAACACAGGTGTGGAGTGCGCTTTTGACCTGCTCCAAGCAGCAAACCTGACTGTTCCTCAGCAAAATGCCGCTTTGCCCGAGCAGAACTGCTTCTCTGATGTGTGCTTTGATTATTGTCAAAGTTACGTAAACAAAGTATGGCTGATTTCTTATGAATGGAACAAAACATGAAAAAATACAGTGTGGTTCTTTAACCTGACCTTATAACCCGACTGTGATCAAAGCTGTTTTATTTTTCCTAAACTGGGTGGTCAGTTCAGTTTTCACATGAAACTGCTGCGTCCAATTCTTGGCATTATCTCAAAATCCTCTCATGGCAGAGAAATATATCTTTTGCATTATAATTGTTCCTTACACGTAATCTCTGTGAGGGAGTGTGTGCTCATTTCATAAACTGCCATAGGCCCCTTTTCCTGGAAAGACCTTGAATTAAAAGCAGACTGTCTGCTCAGTGAAGATTTGGAGGCCGAGTCCATTTTTCATTGCAGATCAGCCACAAAGAGGCAAATTCGGAGAAGGAAGGGAAGACTGAGGGAGCGTGGACATCAGGTTTGTGAGAGAGAAGCAGACACAGCATTCCTGCTTTTCAGTTTCAATCTCTAAAGATGAAACAAGGAGATCACCTGATATTAAAAATATATAGCAGTAGAGTTACTCCCAAAAGAAAAGAAAAAAGTTTCAAGCTTTCAGTTTTCCTTTAAAACCAGCCTCAGTAGCAGGTAGAGGTTTCAGGAAACAACAGCTGATAAATACAAGTTGTGCAAGCTGATTGCTTTAATGAAGCTGATGCAGGCCTACACTGGTTATAAGATTGAACATCAACACATGTCAAAACCCAGGACTCTCAACATCATGTAAGTAATTCAGTTCCTTACAAGCTTTTAAACCACTAATCAAGGAAGGTTCATATCCGGCAAATGCGTCTTTAAGAAGTAGCATGTCTCAATATTTACAATATTTTCTGTTTTCATATATTGTCCATAAATGAGAGTCTTATATAAAATATACAAAAGCACAGAAATAAATGACCAAAGTAAATATTGGGACATCCTACTTCTTAAAGCGTCTTAAAAGATGTTTTAGTCCAAATAGTCCTGAGGTCACATCTGTTTCACTGGCCTCTGTAACTCAGTGCAGTTTCTCATTCTGCATTTCCTTCGTCAGTCTTTCTGAAAACATAAAATGTGGACTCGCCTCTATTGTCTAGCCGTGACGTTTAATCTGCGAAGGTCTAGGGCTTATGGGAAATGCTGTTTGTTAAAAGCAGCTAAAAAGAGAAACATTGAATAAACAAATAATTTTGATGGAAAAATGACCTTCCTTATCTAAACATTCCCCCTTTGTTAGGGAATTTACACCACTAAAGTATTATATCAACTAAGGTGGGTTCTGCATTATTACCTTATCCTGTCACTCTTTCCTGTAGAGGGGTCCTTTCTGTCACCTGGGACCCAAAAGCAAATATTTGCCACGGGGCCTCCTAATAATAATCTAACAGGTTAATTTGGCCACGACGACAGACAATGCAAATTTAACAATGATGATGTACTTATGTTGCTGGTAATCTGATTCATCCTACATGTCACTTATTAAGTTTATATGTGCTTTATATATATATTGTTCTTGTGATTTAATCACATTACTTGAAACAAGTTCATTAAAGAAATTGAAACATCAATAAAAATCAAAACATCACATTTAGTGCCAGAAAAAAACCTAATAAAACAATTAATTTTTTCAATATCTGGCAACAAACTTGACCTTGTGTTTCACATGAAGAGGCTTAATAAGGTACTCATATTTTGCAGTACAGTTCTTCAGTCTTGAAATGCTATAAGCTAAGAAAGCTATGACGTCCTGTTCAATAAAAGCAGCAGGACTGCTTAGTGATTAGACAGAATGGCCTGACCTCAGAGAAGAAAAGAAGAAACTGCACTACAGGGATCAATATGAAAACCGCTTATTTGTTTTAATTTTGAGCGCCGTGATCAAGTTCACGAGCTGGACTTAGATCCACATTTCTGGAAGAACTTGATATGCTGTGCCGCAACACAGAGGCCAAGTTTTTTTTTTTTTTTTCCCAGTTTTGTTCTCATTTCTTGCCAAAGCAATTAGCCACTTTGTTTACCTCAGATGATCAGATATAGAGATACTCTGATAACGTCCTGGTTCATAAACACTGAGGGCTCCCTTTTCACCGATATCTGTGTACATTATCAAACACGCTGGCAGGGTCAGTTACAAAAATATACATCTGTGCTCTGGTTTCAGCCATTATGTAAAGACATGACCTGCCAATTTCAGGGAACCAGAATCAGTTTTGTCAGCATTTAGATCAAAATGTAAGAACTTTTTAACCCGCTCAGAATTTCTACTCTAAATTCACTCATAAATCATTAGCAATAATAATAAAAAAGATTAAAATACTTTATTATGTGTTATTTTTTCTGTCCATTCTAACTGATGGAGAATCTGAACTCGAGAAACCACCTAACAGTAAAAATGACAATTAATTGTCTTACAAGTCCTTTTTTCAACAAAAAATAATAAGCAATATAATATCTCATGTTTACCTTAAACACAGTTTAAACACAAATGATGTACTTTAACAATGTGATCAATAGATTAAAATGTGCCTTACGCTTCCTCCTTGCCTCGCGGTCGGCCATGCTTGCTGAAAAAGGGGGTGTGGCTCTACTGCAGTCCACTTTAGATAATGTGGAACACTGTGATTCGCTAATAGACATCCAATCAAAGAAGTTTGTGCATTTGGGTGGAGTCAGATGACAGTAATCAAAGATCTAGACATCGAAAAGTTATGTCGGAGATGTTGAAAGACAGAACAGTCTCTATTGGGATCTTCATTAGGTCAGTGTGCAAGAAAAAAAGTTATACATTTTGAACCTCGCAGAAAAGGTTTGTTTTGTTTTGTTTTTGTCAAAGAATTTGAGATCTCCCCCGCTGAGACTGCTGCCCTCCTTGTACAGAGAAGGTGGAGTTTCATTTGTGCTGCTGAAATTATAAAAAAAATTACATATGAAAGATGCAACAGCAACAGTGTTGCCTTTAATTAAGAAAATCTTCTTTTAGTCCTGCAAGTGAGAGCACCAAAACATGCGTCTTCCACAGTCATTATTAGTAATTAGAGCACTTGATAAAAAAAATGATACAGTCAAAATTTTAAGATTGAATGGAAATCTAACACACTGTCATTTTGTTCCTCTGCCTCACATGCAACAATTGACAACATAGCTGTATAATATTAAACATGACATGATGAACATGAGCTGCAGACACTGAGGCATAAATCTGTATTTCTATAACGTCGAAAGGGGCTGAGCTCAGTCAAAACCAGACCTTTGACTTTCTGTATATTTACTGAGGCATGTTAAGGGTTGTGTGTACGCCAGGCTGCATATGAGGGTGTGTGCATGTGTATGTATGGTTATTTGTATGTATATGTGTGTGTGTGTTATTTTGCCCTAAGCCTGCAGAAATTGCAAATTTCTATTTATGTTTAATTCTTTTTACATGCTTAAACCAAGATTTAATTTAAGATGTTTTTTAATCAGTAAAACTTCTCAGGCTCATTCACACTCATTTGATTGTGATCAGCATAAAAAACTGATTTGTTTCACAATGTTTACTTTTAATAATACAGTGGAAAACAGCTCATTAATGTGATACAAGATGGGAAACTATTTAAAGTGTGGAAACGGTAAGGATATGCAGGAAATGAGCAGAACCTAAGGAACCACACTGGCTATTTTGGAGTGAGACGTGTTTAAATTGCATCCACACGTCCTGTAAATGATTGTTTGACAAGGATTGGTACCAAAATTAGGGGTGGTGGTGGCCTATAGGTTAGAGAAACGGACTATTGTAAGGTGCTGGTTGGATCTCTGGACCGGCAGGATAAATGTGGATGAGTGAAGTGAAAGAGCAACACTTATTACCACCACTAGGTGCCCTTGAGCAAGACCTTCAACCCCCAACTGCTCCAGTGGAGCTGCTCAGTGGCCAGCAGATGAGCGGTCGTACTTACAGCTTCGAGTGTGAGTGTGATCAAGGCGGTCTTGATACAGAAAGTCTGGCTCTCAGCAATACATCCCTGCTTAAATCAAGGTTAAAAAAAATCATCTCCGTTTGTTCTGCTGCTTTAAGTTCTAAAAAATTGAATATGACTGATTTGGCATTTGTTTGATAATTTCTTCAACCCTTGAAATCGGGTTCAAATTAGTAGAAGTCGAGGCTGATTTACGTCCGATTTTCCCCTTCAAAGCATTACAGAGAGTCCCACACATGATCAGGCTGCCCCAGATAATTTCAAACCTGTTTGATATAAATATGGACTGAATGTCACTGCTTGTTCCCTGCATGGGTCATCATTACGTCTGGGTGAGAGAGATGCTAACACAATGCAAGACAAATCTGCCAAGAGGCAAAAGTTTTAACTAGAGGACTTCAAATGTATCGTGTTTCAGTCGTGCAGAGCTTTCTATTACAGGCAATAAACTTTACTTTAAACGTAAGTGTGCTGGCATGTTTCAGAGAAGTGTCGCCTCTCACATTGCAAGAGGACGTTTAAAATGGCAGCTGCTACAACTTAGCATGTTTAATGGACAGCTGAGAAGGAAAGAAAGCGAACTAATTGGGCAGGAATGCAACTGCAATGTATCTTAAACAGTAAAGACAAAGAGGAGGGTCGGGGAGAACAGACTGGTCTTGTACTTTTGAGTGTGTCTGCGATTTGAGAGCAAATAATCTGCAAAATGTCTCCTCGTGTATGAGATGCAACCTGATTTCATAAAGAAACACTAACCTCTCATGGGTGAATGGAGTCCATCTCTTGTGATAGGTGACTGTTCTCCTGAACAAGACAACAGAATAAAAGACCAGAGTCACACGCACAAATATGTTCTGTAAGTATCCAACTTTAACTCACAGAAGGGCAACAGAGAAAGGCTGCAATTCTGAATATTTTCATGCAGATTTAGAAAAAAGGAACCCAGTGTAAGTTTTTGTGTTATTTACTGCAAATCTCTCGAGAGTCAAACAAAGTTTATCTGCCATCTGTAGTCAACTACTGTGGAATTAGAAGGCCAGAGCTCATCAAAACACTTCAAATACCACAAGCAACAAATACAACAGAGCATCAAATACATTAGAACATTAAGTCTTATGATGGGATGGTATTATAAGCATTTAATTACTATTTAAAAAGCATTATATTACATAAAGCATCAAAGCATCCATCAAGTTGCCAGTTGCCAGTGACTTTTTGACCTGCTATGAACAACATACTGCCTGTTATACGCTCCTACCTACTAAGGAAAGTAAGTGTCTGGGACACGAAACATCGTTTATGACTGACCTGTTAGCAAAACTTGCTAAATGAATCATGTCATATTGCTAATCATTTCCTCTATTTTAAGTTACAACCCGCTTTATTTAGCTGCAAGATAATATTACTGTAGATGGATAGCAGCAGCCTGTGATGTACAGGCTGGTAGGATCGGCGGTAGCCTGTGGCGGTGACCACTCGCTGTCGGACAGCACCTTAAGAGTCTACAGCCATGCTAACTGCTGTACTTACAGTAGGCACAGTGATTCTTTGAGCTAAATGCTAACGTCAGCATGCGAAATGCTCACAATGACTAATGACAATGCTAAATGCTGATGTTTAGCAGGTATAAGTTTTACCATGTTCAAGATCATAGTTCAGTGTGTTAGCATGCTGACATTTCCCAATTAGGAATAAACACAAAGTGCAGCTAAGATTAGTTTTGCAGGTATTTGGTCATAAACCAAAGTATTGGACAAACTGTAATTTTGAGCCGATGAAGTACAAACTTTCACGACAATCCTTCTGGTAGAATTTGAGATGTTTCAGTCTGGACCAATGTGGTGGACCGACCCACAGACCTTGTCTTGGAGTTATCTTTGATCAGGATATGTCCTTTAACTCCCACATAAAACAAACCTCAAGAACTGCCTTTTTTCATTTACGTAACATTGCAAAAATCAGGCATATCCTGTCTCAAACAGATGCAGAAAAACTAGTCCATGCATTTGTTACGTCTAGGCTGGACTATTGCAACTCTCTACTATCAGGCTGCCCCAATAAGTCCCTTAAGACTCTCCAGCTGATCCAGAATGCTGCGGCACGTTTACTGACAAGAACCAGGAAAAGAGATCATATCTCTCCAATATTAGCTTCTCTACACTGGCTCCCTGTAGAATTTAAAATCCTTCTCCTCACCTTCAAAGCCCTAAATGGTCAGGCACCATCATATCTTAAAGAGCTCATAGTACCCTATTACTCCACTAGAGCACTGCGCTCCCAGAATGCAGGGTTCCTTGTGGTTCCTAGAGTCTCTAAAAGTAGAATGGGAGCCAGAGCCTTCAGCTATCAAGCTCCTCTCCTGTGGAACCAGATCCCAGTTTGTGTACGGGAGGCGGACAACCTCCTCACATTTAAGAGTAGGCTTAAGACTTTCCTCTTTGATAAAAGCTTATAGTAGGGCTGACTCAGGTGAGCCCTGAGCCACCCCTTAGTTATGCTGCTATAGGCCTAGACTGCCGGGAGACTTCCTATGATGCACTGAGCTCCTCTCTCCTCTCTCCTCCTCTTCCTCTCCATCTGTACGCCCTCATATCCATCAATGCTTGTTACTAATTCAACTTCTTCCCGTAGTTGTGTGCTTTCTCTCCTCTTTCTCTCTCCTTCTGTTGCTTTCTGCAGGTGTTTCTGCCTCCGGAGCTGTAGGGTCTGGATCTATGGTTGCGGCCGCCTGCTGCCCCTGTGCTCCTGCTCTGCACCCGCTGCTGCAGCTGCTGTTGCTATTATTATTAGTACTGCTGCTGTAATATTGCTCTTAGTATTGTTTCTGTTGGTGTTGACAGCCATGCCATTGCAGCGGCCATTGCGTTACATCTCTGTGTGAAACTGTATTGTGCTGCTGTATGTTCTCTTTCCTCCTGCTCTCTCTCTCCTGCTCCCCCCCTCCCCCTTCAACCCAGCCGGTCGAGGCAGATGACCGCCCACCTAGAGCCTGGTTCTGCTCGAGGTTTCTACCTGTTAAAAGGGAGTTTTTCCTTACCACTGTCGCATAGTGCTTGCTCATGGTGGGAAAGGTTGGGTCTCTGTAAATATAAAGAGTTGGTCTAGACTTGCTCTACTAGAAAAAGTGCCCTGAGATAACTTTGTTATGATATGGCGCTATATAAATAAAACTGAATTGAATTGAATTGAATTGAGCTTTGTTAAAAACGTGGTGGACCCCCTCTCTCTATAGGCTGTAACCGCAGAGTGTTTAAACCAAACACAAAGGGGTCCAATCAAAAGAAGCACCTGAGGCAATTACAATTCAATAATTAATCTAAATACATATAAGAGAGAAGACCACTCACATCTTGTAATAGAATTTAATGACAACCTGATATGAGGAAAAATGTTTGCCAAGATGTTGCCATTAACAGCCCCTGTTTAGTTGGCTAATCTCAGTACCGTAAATCACATTTTAAACAGTAACATACAGTAAAATGCTCCAGATATCCACTGACTGACATCTAGTGTTGCTGTTGGCTCGTGGCACTCGGGATCACCTTCCTCCCTCTCAGGATCAGACTCAGCATCACACATAACCAAATCACATTTGGTGTCATGCTATACGCCATCTCTTGACAGACTGTTATGGCAGGTGTTTCAGTTACACCAACATAATATTTAAACTGACACAGAAACACAAAAAAGGAGTATATTGTGAACATTATTTGGTGCATTTTACTTTTTCTAGATAATCAGTCAAGGTGCGTCATCACGTTGTGCAAACAAGCACTGTTCAAATGTGCTGAACTTTCTAGTCAAAAATACCAAATTTGTCAGGCTGACCTCTGGAGAAATGTATATATAAAAAACATTCAAGACATGTAGAACATTTCCATTTGATGTAATGGTTGCATGTTGGACTGGAATTGAATTTCATTTATTTTTCATTCAGTTTAAGTGTGTTGAAGCACACACACCGAGCTCTCTCTCTCTCTCACACACACACACACACATACATACAGGTGTAAATACCGGCATATGGTCGTGGGTGTCGTCCTGCGTGTGCTCTCCCTCCTCCTCTTCCTCGTCTTCCTCCTCCTCCTCCTCCTCCTCTTCAGCTTCGCTGTTCTGTCTGTGCTCCTCCTCGAACTCCAGCTCCGAGCTCGAATCCTCCCCTTCCTGCCACGCCTCCTCGCTCTTACACTCCTCTGCCTTCCTCAGCTCTGCACAAACACACACAGAGAGAGACAGACGGCCACAAAACCCCCAAACATTAGAAAACAGTGAAAAGTATAAATTGACCTGGACGTGTCACAGTGAAAACAGCTGCTAGTTCTAATGAATGGAGTATTTATTAAGAGGTAATTAAAAAAAAACTGTCTTGTGAAACAGTGATAAAGGAACAACGGAATATCAGATCCAAAACTAATGGAAAAACTAAAATACACACAATACTCATACTTACATGCTTTAAATGGTCCTAGGTAAGTGTCCCGCGTGTGTGTGTGTGTGTGTAGAGCTGCCTTTAAGTGCTCCGATTGGCTCGTGTTTTTTGGTAGGAAACTCACAAGATCATAGGCAAATGTGGAACTGAATAATGAGGCCCACCAAGAACTGCAACAGCCCCACTGTAGCCCCATAAAAAGACCCCTCTTTTTATGAGACACTCTAAGAGACCAGATAAAGATTGACAAACTTCTGCAAATGGCTGGTGTACGTAGACAGCATAGTGGACGTAGTTAAAGTAACTGTACTGGAAGTGGTCTTTAAACCCTATACCCCATACCGGACAGAACTGTCTAGGTGGGCCTCACAATTGGCCACTAATGGTCACACAAAGTCAGGAGCAAAGACTTGTGGGACCCACTTATTCTGTAAATCCTAAATGCTGGTTTTAAGAGCAGCCTGCAGTATTATGGTGCCACTATCTGGAATCAGTTAGACCGGTCTACACGGGAACAAACAAGTCTCCAGGATTTTAAATATAAACTGAAATCTGGACACAAAAACACTTGATCAGCAGACTATACTAACAGGCTGATGTGTTTTAATTGTGTTACTGTTATTGACTCTCTGGATAGCAGTATTGATACTGAGTGGATTATCCTTGTGACATAAAGTCAACTAAAATAGTTACTTTGTATATTACAATTTTACATACAAAACATATGATAAGCTAATAAAATATTATGTATTGTTATAGATTAAATTACCCAACAGTAGTAGTATAAAGTAGTTAAAATTAGCACCACCATAAAAATGAACAATCCAATAATGTAATGCATCACAGGGTGCATTTATCTACATAATGACTACTTTTACTTTAAATACTTAAATGTAAACTTTGCTGATAATACGTCTTTAGTTGTACTTACATAACATTTTGAATTCAGGACTTTTACTTAGCTCCTTCTGTGCTACTCACTCCTTAGCAAAGTTAGCCGGCTAGCAGCTAGGGAAGGACCCGCACATGTATTTTATAATGAGAAAAGGAGCTTGATTCAGGCCTGGCTGGTATGAGCATATTCTGTCACTAAAAATGTAACTTTTTACATGCATTTCCTTCAGTCCCTGTCTGTGTCGCTTGCTTGTTGAGATGCAGGCTCGGGTCCTATCAAAGTGCTGAATATTTTATTTTTAACTTACAAAAAAGGTTGTAATTGTCAGTGTGTGGTACTTCTGAATCATCGGAAGTGCCTGTAGTAGGCATCTGATATTTGAAATTGACTGTCAAATGCCACACATCCACATGTTACCTTGCTTTTACTACAAATTCCTCCATCTCCACCAATAAAAAATTAACGCTAATGTTCTGTTTGGGGTCCTGGAGACCCCGGGGACTCTGTAACAGCTCCAAAAACATACATAACATTGTTTTATCACCTTGATACTTCATGTCTTGTCCTAATTTTATGAGAATAGCTTATAAACATGATTTTGAACTGATGACATGTTTCAGAAGTCCGCTAGAAACAATGACACATTACCTCTGATTGGGGTCTCAGAGACTCCAGCTTTTAAACATGGTTAAATACAATGGCTTTTCATATGCTCATATACTTTCATATATCTGTGATTGATGTGGACAGTACCTTTTACACAACACTACCCCCCAAGACACAAATAAGTCTATTTGGATTTCTGTTATTGGATTTCATTCAGTTTGTTCATAATAGGTCAAACAGGGATTTAGACCTCTCTGGGGCTCAAATATTAATAACTTGACTATGTAGGAAAACATATTTTACATTTCCTTGGCTGTGAATGACTGTGGTACATGAAATATTCCCTTTTTTGGTGTAACAACAATTGTTAATGATTATTTTTGCATTTTGTGACCATCATCACGTTTGTGGCAAAGGAAGGGGTTACCACTCACTTATTATTATTTTAACACATACAGCAGTGGGGTCTGTGGTACCGCAGACAATGAGGGAGTACAGCCAATCTCATCAAAACACATGCATTAAGCCTCCAACTAGCCCCAGCAAGGAACAATCTCTGGCGCCGCCTATGCACAAGAGCAACACCAGAGCTCTGAATCGTTTGGTAAAATTTCCGATGCGGGCTGTGATTCAGAGTCCTGGGATCAGGCTGCACTCACACAAGCTTCTTTTTTCATATGTGGTTTTGTTTCTGAAGGTGCATCCCAGGCTCCTGGTGCAGATACAAGTTCAGTGTTGAACTCTGTCCAGCTCCACATGCTTTCAGAGAAACTTGGTCAAAACTTAACACTGTACAGGCTGCTTCTGCTTTTTTTTCCATCTTTCTATCCACTGGCTCTTATCTGTGGTTTTGTATTTTGACAATTTTTGAGCATTTTTCTTGCCAGATACTATTGTAAAGACGTATGGCGACCTTTCACCGCACTGGCGGGTGCGTCATGTTTGAGTATGTCAAGTAAGACAAAAATGTATTTACTTAATGTGACATGAAAAGTAGTTTCACTGGGGTACAATTCATTTCATGAGGCTATAATTAAATGAATTTTAGTGGGATATTTAATGGTTGTATGGAAGAAATTTCCAGTACAGAAACAATGTGTTATGTGTGTAATGCTTTGATGTATGCTTTCAGTATGCCTTTCTGAGTTGTCCTTGTAGTTTTACATTAATAAAACTTTATATTAAAAGAAAAATGTTTTAGAGCAACTTTTTAAATGCGTTTGACACTGTGGTTGTCGTTTCCTTACATCTGTCCCCAACCTCATGATGATGTTTTACACTACGGTCAGGGTAAAGCCGTTTGGAAATGAACTGTTCAGTTTCTCCAGCTCTAGTTTCTGCACCACAAACTTTACAAGCAAAAACAAGTTCAGAGGTCTCAATATACACACAATACCGATGTCAAAATATTCCTATGATGCTACAGTGAGCATTTATAGAAACCTGCTTTTCAGAGCCACGGCCTTCAGGTCGACCACGTCCCCCTCGGACTGTGCAGCTCCAGAAATCTGAAGTCTTCTGTACATCGCAGCCTGACAGCAAATATGTCTTGGCCTCCCTCTGGGCCCTTCTGCGTGCCGTTGTCCTCTGCTTTTACCGTAATTATACTTAACATTAGAGATACTAAACGACATGAACAGATGTCAGAGTGATGATTGCCCCCAACTGCATGCTTGTCCAGCAGAATTTGACATTCTTGCGTGATTTTAATTTTCAGTTTTGCTTTGGTATGTATAGTATGTTTTTTGTTTGCAGTGTTTGGTTGTAACTGCTCACATAAGACATCCTTTCTTTAGTTGTTATTTGGGCTTACTCTGTAAAACAATGTGGTTGTTGTTTGTTTGTTTTCTTTCTTTTGTTTGTAAGGACACAATTATAGTAAAAATCCCACAGCAATGCAAATTACTGGATAAAATGCAACTGGTCTACTTGGTGCAAATTAAATTGTCGTTCTGTTTCTTATATGATTTTATATGTCATCATGTGTGTATTTAACAAATGTGTTTTGTATCTGATATGTGTTCTATATGAAATACAAATATATAGAAAACAGACTGAAGCTCAAACTACCTGCAAAACCATATAAAAATATGCTGTTTGTATCTGTATGAAACGCTTTTAAAAAACAAAATAAACAAACCTTGTATGTCAAAATAAACTTATGAACATTTTTACAGCATAACTGATTATTTTTTATTTATTTATGTATTAATGATTTGTAAGGTTACACTGCAGGAATCTTACTGTACACGTCCTGGATGCCAGATAACATGGAATTGTTGACTGTAGAGTTCTAGTCAAAAGACCTAGATAAACAAATAAACAAACAAACAAACAAAAAGCTTGGAAACACTAGTTGTTATATAAATTATGTTGCAGTTTTGTGCATTAACACAGAAGCTTGCATGCATGCTGCACCTGTCAATGAGATTGTGAGACAGCCTTTGGTTTTGGCCAAAATGTCTAAAAGTGCTGGCTTATCACTCACATAAACTAACCTAATTCGAACATAAAAACAACAGACCTCCTTACTTTTCTCAAATCTGCTGCTATTGTGGGTGCTGACACGCCAAAAATATTCAACAGACCAGAAGTTCTTTCTTTATATAGTATTTTTTGTCTTTATGGCCAGATACACCAGGTCAAATATTACTCACCTACAGTACATGTTACATTTTTTGATTCCAATCATATTCGGCAATAAACAAACAAACAAAGAAAAGTTCTTAATGCCAAATACACCACGACATTATTTAGATTTTTCCAAGACATGGCTTCATAGGGTGTAATGACAGACCAGTGGTGTCACTAAACACAGGATACATGTAACTAACTAACTACATTCTCACAGGTTGTGGCCCTTTGGTATTTCTTAAACACAAACAAAGAAAAAAGAAATTTGGTTTGGTGGATAGCCAAAGCCCTGACCAACTTTTCCCACTGTACTGTGCCAGCAATGACTGTCACCTGCTTCAAAGGACCACAAAAGTGGCAAAAAAACATTAGTTCGGACTGTCTTTGCTCAACAATATCTATGTCACTAGCTGCCTCAGAAAACCCCCAAAAGATCATCCCGGATATGTGTAACGCCGCTCACTCCCTTCTTGGCTGCCATCTGGGAAACACTACCAAAGAATCACAGAACGCAGCACCCGTCTTCTTCCCACAGCCAGTTAGACTGATGAACAGATCACAAACACATCATCACACAGACACGTTATATGCAAATTGAAGTATCGCTGTCTAGACTTTTTTTTATAGTACTCAGTGTGCATTATTCATATTGTATACCATATATACTGTTAGTGACATCTTTTATATATTTTCAGATATTTTTATATTTTCTACATTGCAGGTTTCTAAGTTTGAATTTGTAGTGTTTCAAAGTGAATTTCATTACATGGATTCCTGGTGGTTCCTAAGCAGATGGCAATGAACTTGCACTTAAATAAATTTAGTTTAGTTTAATAAATAATGTATCTTTTAGTGAAATATATTTATATTTTGCCTCAGAAATGTTTCACTTCTTTCCCCAGTCTCTCTTGCCAAGGGAACACAGAGGAGCTTGACCTTACTTCCATGACAGTACTTCTGTATTATGAAGGTTTGTAATGATGGAAACTGGAGCTGGGATACAGCAGATACAGGGATACCAGTGCATTTGAGCCATGTACTGGCAAACTTCAATTGTTCACACATGTTGTAAAGTCCATCATTCTTCCTTTCGTTTGCTTGAAACTAACAGCCTTTGTTTTAAAATCTTGTCAGCTTCAAATTTGGTCACATGGTTTTTGCAATTAATAAAGAAATTATTTAAATAGTTTATTCCCTGCTATACAGAACAAATAAAAACTGGTCAAATTTGCAAAAATGTTGATTTAGTTTGAATATAGGAGGCAGGTAGAGCCGAGCTGAACCTAAACACCAGCTTACATACAGCTAAGAGAGATTGGTTATGTACAGATAAATCAATAAATAACACGTCCAGAAGAAAAAAGAACAAATAAATTCTCCACATATTGACAAGAAAAAAAACTATAAAATCCACAGTACTTTTCCTTGCAAAAGCTTTTTTTTCTTCAGCATTTTTCCACTGGCAGACTTTTTTTGTTTCAGCAGGTATTTCATCATGAGTTGAGCCTGATTTATAATACAAATAAAGACGTGGCCTCAGTGACTTTTTCATTGAAATGGGGACATCAAAAAAGGCACGTCTGTCCTCTGAGGACAGCACAGGAAGTAACATCACTGAGACAAGACATATTTCATGTTGTTTCCTGCTCATTTCTCTTGATGTGACAATTGTATTCTTTCTCCAGAAATCTGGAGAGCACACGTGGCTGCCAGAAAGCTTCTGATAAGGAAGTGAGAGTTTATTACCGAACCAAACTGTTGAAGCCCCTGTAAACCTGGCTTTAAATCTTAAGTGTGTCTCTATAACATCAAACAAATCATATTCATGACTAAATAAGCAACAACTTATATATATATATATATATATATATATATTTGCACTATTTTATTTTGCATGTTTTTATTTTCTTGTTTCTTCGCTTCTATTTTAAAGCACTTTGAGATACAAAGCCCTGTATGAAAGGTGCTATATAAATAAAGTTTATTATTATTATTATTACTATTTCTTGTATGTTCAAACAGCAGCAGGTTCAGATGTTCTTTTATATAAAGTCAGTTAGTGATTATAGTTTTTTTCATCATCATCATCATCTATATGTCCTACTTGATAGAAAGAGTTATTGAAAGTAGCAGGTTGCTGCCTTTTTGTTAAAGAGTAAGATCCTTTTTGTTTAACCAGAAACAGAAAGTCTCGCTCTGAAATCTCGCGAGAGGTTGAGTTGTTGCAGGAAGATGAAAGGATCTTAGTCTTTAACAAAAGGTCTGTCTCTGTAGGGATCCTTTCCATAATGTTGTCAGACACTTCGAATAACAGTCTGAGCCTGTCAGTGGCAAAAACAAGCACTTTTAGTAGATGTACTTTTCACGGGCGCAATTGCCCGCAAGCATTATGTTGCAGCCAGTGCAGCCCGTTCATGGATGCCGGCTGAGGCGATCTACTGGATCAATTCCAAAACTTTTGGTAAGTATTAGTCATTTCGACCCCAAACTTTGTAAAAATAGGACCCAGGTTTAAAAATACTGGAATTTCCCTTATGCCTTTCCCTAATGTCATTGTATGAAGAAATGTGTTCCTCCCTCCAGTAGAGTTCAGAGACTTGGAGAATTTATAACAAGGAGCTCAGAAGAGGTTGTTTTTTCCTTCATGTGTCACTCATCCATACACAGACAATATACAAAGTTGATACTGAACGGCAGTGGATTTCTGCCATATAGTGGCATTCACTTAAATAAAACCCACCTGCGCTGTTCTTTAAAATCCTGACGCTGATGGCCCTGAGCTGCCTCCTCAGTGACCTCAGCAGTATCGTTGTTGGGTTTATCGTGTCTAAAAAACCCATTAAATTCTTTTAATGGATGAGTTTTAGACAGTTTTCTCACAGATTTCATATTTCACCTGCATGGAACTGCCAGGATATGAGCGTCCTTAAGCTCCTTGCATGCAAGACCAACAGAGTGCCTCTCAAAACTGCTGGGATACGGCCAATGTGCTGTAGTTTCCAAAAAAACTTTGGCTCCCCTCAGTCCAGCAATTAGCTGTTACAGCTCTGTACTGCAGTTTATCATCCTCTCTTAGTAAGCATGTTTTGGTCATCTTTAGGTCAAAAGATTTCTAGATGTCTAGGTTAATTTGTTTAAAAAGTGAACTTTTTTAGACCACTTGGTGATATATATAACCCTTATTTCAAAAGCTTAAAGTGTATATTTCAATTTGTGGTAGTGTAGACCTGCACCATAATGAAATATAATCACTGAAAATGCTTCTTTTAAGTGCTCCTTTATGGATACTGTGGCTTTATCGGTCTTACATAACTCAGAGGTTCAAGCTATAGATCATGAACTAGGCTGCTCAGCAGGAGAGAACTTAACTTACCTCAAGAGTTCAGAGTTCAGTTAAGTAATGTTGAGAGCACTCATAGTGTTTATCGTGTGTCATGACTCAATTTTATTCATAACATACTAATACCATAATGTGATTGTGAATGATCTTCTGGTCATAATGCTGCTGTATTACAACCTTTTGACTTCTGTATCTTTTTGTGCTTCAACATTGTAGAGCATGTATGGTAATTGAACTGCACTTATATAAGGCTTTTCTACCTTGCCCTTTACAATTTGCCTCTTATTCACACATTCACACACACACACACACACACACACGCACACACACGCACACATGCTCACACGCTGGTGGCGATGGAGCTACCACGGCCTAACCACTAGGAGCAATCTGGGCTTCAGTGTCTTGCTCAAGGACACTTTGACATGTGGACAGGAGGAGCCGGGGGATCGAACCGCCAGTTAATGTTATTAATTAATTAATGGACGACCCGTTGTTTTAGCTGAGAAAATGACACTTCAGTAAATGGTTTTAGTAAATGACCAAATAATGGGAAGAAACAGAGTCAAATATTTATATCAGTGTGTGTTTAAAAACAATGCATTAAAAAGTCAGAGTTGTATTGGTTGTATTCATGTGGATGGGAGTCCTTCGCATACCTGACTGTGATCATGTCTGTCATCATTGTTTACATAGGCTCTACTTAATAATACCATTATGATTGAATTATGTGTGTGTGTGTGTGTGTCACCTGTGGCGGTGATGTGTGTGTCTTCTGTGATCTGCTCCAGTCTGCCCAGCAAAGCTTCGATGTTGGCTTTAATCTGAGTCAACTCTGACTTGATCGCCTGAAGCTCTGTACCTTTCACTGCTGGTAGAGAGACATAGACAGAGAAAGACACAGAGAGAGAGAGAGACAGGCAGAGAGGGAGAGATGTTAGCGTCCATTTTCTGATTAATAAGTCTGCAGAGCGCGATCCAGGCTTTTACATTTTACAAGTTCAGAATCTTTTTGTTTCTGGAACTCTCTTGAGATGACGGTACATTATCACGCTGGACATTTCTATCAGACAAAGGCTGGATCCTGAGGGGAGCAACACAGTTTAGAAACAGTGCAATGTTCAAATGATACTCCAGGGACACCAACAGGTCTCATGAAAGCCATGAAATGATTTGCCACCATGACACCACCAGCAGCAGCCTGTCTGAACTTTTAACAGCAGGCAGGAGGGATTAATGGACTGACTCTTCCAAAATGCAAACAGTTAATCTTCTGGTCAGTTTCATGAAAATCTGCCAGTTACATTTTGATGTTTATTGTGCATAAGTGGGAAACTCAGCGTGACAGCAACACTAGAGGAAAGCTTGGGGAATCACCAAAACAAGTGATGAGTACATTAGTGGCAGCAGAAAACAACTGGAGCCATGCAACACATCTGGTGGTTGTTTTTGTTTCACTACAATGAACTCACAATTATTACCATATTTCACCAAGTGTGTGTGTGTGGTTGTTGCTCAATACACATTCACCACTCGTCTCCTTCTCTCTCTCTCTCTTTCACCCCCCCACCCCATTCTTCATCTCACTTTGCTTCTTCCCTCTTTCTTTTCTTGTCTCACTGTCTCTCACTTTCTTGTTCCCTTTCCTTCCTGTTGCTCCTCTTTCCTGTTTTTCCTTTCACATTCCTTCTTTCTCCTCTTCTCCTCCCTTTGCTCATTTCTCTCAGTATTCCCGAATTCTCTTGTCCACTTGTTTTCTCTCTCCTTTGATTCCTCTCCCCCCCTTCTCTCTCTGCCTTGTCTTATTCTTTTACCTCCTTACCTCTATCTTTCATTGTATGCATCTATTTTGCATCTTGCCTTTGTGTTCACTCATTCCCTCTCTCTTTCTTCACTTTTCCTCTACTCCTGTCCTCTCTCTATCCCAGCATCACCCTTCCCTGCCTTCTTGTCATCCCTTTACTTCCTCCTTCTTTTCGTCTCATCTCGTCTCCACGTCTCTATTAGCTTTGTCAGTAGAAATGTCTCCATACAGGAAACCATCTGAGTTCAAACCAAACCAGCTGAGAGGCATCTGTCTCTTGGTGGACAGTTGTACACACACACACACACACACACACACACACACACACACACACACACGCGCGCGCGCGCGCGCACACACACACACACACACACACACACAATAAGAACCCAAGGTAAAATTAAAACACATAAACAATACAATCTGAAATATTTTAGTAAATCACTGCACAGTACACTGCATTAAAATGTTTAATCTTTGATATTAAAAACCTAAGACGAGACCTCAGGGGGACTCAAACTCTGATATTTCAATACATAACTCAAACACTTTAAAGTGCACAAGGACAAGAAGCAAGTGGTGGCAGTTTTAGTCTCCAAGTTCAAACACAAGGAGGCATCATAGACTATTGCTCTGATTGCCCCTTTGCTTTTTAATTTCAATTTCTAAACACTGACATTTTGACACATCGCCTTCTTCAGGATAAAATTCATCATCTGTGGTGTCTAGCAGATATAAATTCTAAACACAGGAAGAGTTAATCAACCTTCATATGTGCACTTTGCAAGTTGTCTTTGGAAATACTATTATTTCATTCATTCAGGATATAGGAAAACATTTAGGACTGAAAGGACTGATTTTTCTGGGTTCTGTAAATAGAGAAAAACATCATCTGCATATAAGTTAACCTGTGTTTCCAATATAGAATTGATTTCTTTACCCAATAAATCTTAAAATACAAATATTTGGAAAGGCCTTATGTGCATCAGGATATAATCCCTGACAGGATCACTGAGTTTTGGTGTGCAGGGAGTCAACAGAAATAAGCCAGTCTGGGAGTTCACTGAGCATTAGGGGGGAAACTGCAAACTGTCAGCTCTTTATTTTGAGCTTCCGAAAAAGTGAGTGGTGAAGAAAAAACTCTAGTGTGTGTTCTGTTTTGATATTGCTTTTCAAAACCATTTGAAATGCAAGTTTGATGAGTACACAGAAAGACACTCAAATCAGTGACATGAAAACTGCTTTGTGATCTCTGCATAGAGTGAAATTCAGTGAAACTCAGCAGAAAAAAAAAAAACTGCTGTTGGCAAAGAAAGGTTCAGGTCGGAGTCAAATATGAAAGGAGCTGACGGGGCGTCAGCATCTCTCTTCAGATCCACAATCTGAACATGATGTGAAATGAATGTTTAATGAGCAGAATGCAAAAATAAAATGACAACAGTCGCCCTGATGCTTGAACCTTTCACTGACATGTAAAACATAGACTTGAAAGATAGATGAAGGAGAGGTTTGGGTCACATGAGTGGAGTTAGTCAGAGTCAGGAAGATGTAAGAGAAGGAATAATAAATAAGAGAAAAAAGGAAGAGGGACATATAGACCAAGAGAAACAGACAGATTAATGATGTGATGGTTATATGATCTATGTACTTTAATATACTTCATGTTTACATTCAGAATTTTAACATTTGACTATTTTCCTGGTTGTTAAAACTGCCAATACAACAACGTTATTTGAACAGTGTTTACTGTAATTGCTACTGCTACTAAAACAATTACTGTTACTGCTTCAACAGCAGCAAATGCTTTTGTTCCAACTACTACTACTACTCTACAGCTTTTAGGACTATTATTGCATTTTCATGCTCCGATTGTATAATGCATCATCAAAATGTCAAACGTTTTATTATTAACTACACACATATAACACACATATAGTGTGTACAGGTGATTAAAAACTGAATTGGAATGGCTGTTTAATTTAAATGTGTTTAAGTTTGCTAACTTTGTCTCAGATGGACTGTTTTTTGCCAGCGATTTATTAATTCTGTTGTATACATTGAATGTCTGAAGATTTGATTGTTTTTTTTTTATAGTATTGTTTGAAAATGTTTACATAGCATTTAAATTAATTTCTGGTGACTTATAAGCCCATGCGGAGCTGAAATAGAGTCACAACTTGGGAAACAGATTAAAAATCATTTTTAGTGTGTACCAGAAAAGCTATAGTTTTTTGAAATACCTTTGAAACATTGGTTTTGATAAACGATTTTCTGGAATTTTGAAAGTTTGCCAGGGATTTAACTTTAAGAAAAACAGATGACTTGAATGTAACTTGAATGTAAAGATAATACAAGAGAAACAAACTGGTGATTTATACCACAGATAGATAGATAGATAGATAGATAGATAGATAGATAGATAGATAGATAGATAGATAGATAGATAGATAGATAGATAGATAGATAGATAGATAGAGTGGAACTCACATCTCTGTTTGTTGCCATTGCTGGTGGGGAGGACGGAGGCGTTACGCGCCAGCAGTTTAACCGGCAGAGATTTAACCCGTCGTACCAGAGGCACCCCCACCCGTGGGCGTTTGACAGGCACCACCCGAGGGACCGGAGACACCCTGCCACGGTACTCAAACAACCTGAAGAGAGAGAGAGAAGAGTCCAGGGTTCACATACTGAGTCCTCTCTGTGGTTAGGTTTAGGTTAAGGTTAGGAAAAGATGTGGTTTTGATTGATCTTTCCATTTTGGCTTAACCGAGAGCTGTGAGCGCCTAAACTTAACCATAAAATAGTTCAATAATGCTTTAGCTGCTACGAGTGGAAAGTGTATTGCACGATTTGATATTTTGGTGGAAAACAAATAAAATACGTTGTCAGGGAATGTTTTACTGATACGTTCAGTATCAACATTTTTTTGTCTTGCCAGATATGTTAACTAACAACATTTCCTTATTGTGTTAATAGAAAACTTCGTCAGGCATGAATTACATTTCCTTCCAAAGGTATTTGTTGTTGCAAATAAGTAGTATATTAATGTAATTTCTAGGAGACAGGATTGTTGTACAGTATTTGCTCGTAGCAACTACAGAATCTTAAAACTTTTCTATGGTTATGTTAGGCACCCACAGCACTTGGTTGTGGTCTTGATTTAATTCAGAAAAATGACAAGTGACTTGAAGCGCAAGACAGGACGAGGTTACTTTATTAATATCAAAACGAGGACCTTTCCCTAACCTTAACCAAAGTGATTCTGCTGCCTAAACCTAACCACATGTGGGACTCAGAATGTAAACCCTGATCTCCACTGCTTTGTACATCCATCCCAGCCACCTCCCTGCAAAGTCCATGCAGTAACCTCCCTCATTCATTAAAACGTTGCCACACAACATAATCCAGGGAGCAATTACGTTTTCCCACAAAACATATTTAGTAAAACTAATAAGTAGCATATAAACAAAATGAAGATAAATACGTGCAAAGTAAGAACATCAGATCATCAAACTTTATGATCAGATAGAATATGAAGAGATGTCCATTAACATCCCACTTAAAAGCTCACTGACTTTAGTCTGCATAGTGACATTTTTAATGTACACTTAAGCCTACCACATAGAACACATATTCCTTTGTGTATTGTATAGCAAAGGGATACAGCTATGGTTTAATCATCCTGAACTTTTGCATGTTGCAATGCAAGGTAAATTCATGTAGTCACATGACAAAACAACCGGACAGTATTTTTATTGTAGCTGCTGATTTTAACCACATAGACCTCAGAACTGTTTAACCTAAATTTCACCAGCATGTCCTCATGGCTACCAGGGGAAAAAATACCCTGGACCAAGTTTACACAAACACTCCTGGCAGCTACAAAGCCCTCCCCGCTCCCTATTTTTGACAGTCAGACCACATTTCTCTGCTTCTCCTGCCAACTTACAACCAGTTGATTAAAATGATCAAATCATCAGAAAAAACAGTTAAAGTATGGACAGATAAAGCGGCAGCAGCTCTACAGGACTGCTTTCACTGCACAGACTGGCACATGTTCAGAAATGCCACCACCCACCAACCTAGAGTAATATGTATCATCAGTGACAGTGCTGATGATGTTTGGATCGCAAAGACAGTAAAATAATTTCCCAATCAGAAAGCCTGGATGAATGGTGAGGTGAGGGCCCTATCCAGAGACAAAAAAAAGCTTCCTTTTGGTCGTTGACAAGGAAGCATACAGCACTGCCAGAGTGAGACTGACAGCTGGCATCAAGGAGGCAAAACATAGGCATCAGGAGAGACTGGAGAGGGACCTCAACACCAAAAACACAAAAGATGTGGCAGGCAATCCAGACCATCACAGGCTAAAAAAGCAGGAGTGCCCCCATCATGTGTGAGGTCACGTTGCCAGATGAGCTTAACACTTAACACTTCAGCAAAATGGTACTAGCCATGCAAATGCAGATTCTTTTGGGAAAGACAGACCAAGTTATAAAGTGGAAACCACAAGGCTGCTCTGTATTACTGTCTTTATAATAATAAATAGTTGTGTGAAGTTCAAAAACACTTAACCATTACTGTGGAAAATCATGTTTTTGATGTAGTAGTTTGCTAACAAAACATCAACCACTGTGGATTTAAAACAATAGTTCACTTTTTCCTCCAGTAATTGAAATGCTTGCAATCAGTGTATTGAACCTGACATCTAAATATTTGTAGCTTAGAGATTTAAAATATAGTCCTTATTTACTGTCACTTTTTTTTTTTTAACGAAAAGCTCCGAATTGCTGTTTAGTGACCAAAATGTCAGGATAAACCAGAAAAAAGAGGCCACAGAAAAGCTTTATGTTTTGGTGTCCCAACATGTGAGCCTGATTTTCTTGTCCTCAACAAATATATTAACTTTTTGTTGGACTCGTTTGAATTAAATAAAGAAAGAGATGCTGCCAGAATAGTGTGAACATGTCTTATTTTTGGAATCCAATAAAACAGAAATCCCCTGCAATAAATGCTACCTTTGCAAAACTTTTTTTCATATTTCATATCATTATATATATATATATATATATGTATATGCACATACTGTATATTGTACATGTAGAGGTTAAAAATGGGAGGGAGGGAGTGAGACTGCCAGATCACAGAGGTCTGCGGCCCAGCTGGTCAGCATGTTTCAACATCTGTTTAGACAGATGTTTGCCCAGTAAAGCTCAGCAGTATTTCTTTGACTCTGGTATAGTGGCTGATTTGGGGTAATGGATGGAGAGAGGTTAAGGAAGCCAGCTTGTGGCAAGAAAAAACACCAGGTTGAATCCTGAACTATTTTGTTTCCTCTGCAGGGTGGCTTGGCTGAGCCTGAGCGAAGGGGAGTTCAGGCATCTGGAAGGAGTAGCACAGCCTATCAGACTAGGACTGGGACCAGACTGGGATAGTAAGAAAATTACTGGATGGATCGAGTATGAACTCAAATGTAATTAACTAAATCTGCAAAACAATTTAGTGCTTTATTTGTTCATGTGCAGTACAATGTAGTCATAAAGTGTCAGGACAATGACACATTTTTTTGTTGTGTTGGCTCTAGACGCCAGCACATTTAATTTTAAATGAAGCAATGACTACTAGGTTAAATGATTAGTTAGATTGAGGTCACGTGACTGACTTGATTAGTTAAGATCTTTCCACTGTTTGGCCGTGAAACTACTCCTTGGTTGCCTCGTCTGTTTGTTTGATTGTTGTCTTGCTGCAAATTGGGGGCTATGTATAAATGGGCTATGAGTCAATATGGATGTAAACACCCTCAAATAATCTTAAAGCTGAAAGTCAGCACTATAACTTCTGTAAAAAATGTATCAATGTTGCACTACATATGGACTATACTATGAACACCAAGTTTATGGCCTTCATCTAAGTGCACAGATCACAACCAATAAAACAGCAACCATTTTGCACCATTTTAGGGTTCTGCTCTTTCTGCTTTGTCTTAATGTGATTTTTGGTTTTTGTTTTAGACCTCTAAATATGCTCCAGAAAGCCATAACGTGGTTTGTTATTTCTGCCTCCTTTGCATCCATTTTAGATAATTCGGTCGTGGGAGAACCGTCAGACTATGACAGTTGCTAGATTATGTGGTTATTTGTTTCCAAACTGAGGAGTCCTGTGTGGGGTTCTTTTAAATGTAAATCAAAGATCAAAGATTCAGAGATCCATGTAGGAGTCATATCCCATTCCACATATTCACAAAGGTATTTGATGTGCTGAGGTATGGGGACAAAATAAATTCACAGTCATGTTTCTGGAACCATCTTGAAGTGATGGTAAATTATCGTGCTGGAGGTTCCAATTAGACATGAGTTGGCCAAGGGGACATTTTGATCTGACAATGGCATTTAACAATAGGTCAAGGAGACGCCAAGGTGTCTGTGAATAAAGAGCTGGTTTTGTGGTCTTACACATTTTCATTTTGCTTAAAACTCTTAAACTTAATACACTTAAAGTTGCTTTCTGAAACTGTATATATGTTACATTTTGTGGTATATTGTAAGTCAGCTACTAACCTTTTTACTTTGCAGTTCTTGGTTGCATATTGTACTTTCTGTTTACACTGTAATTCTACTATGGCTACGTCTGCATCTGCATCTGTTGGAACCACTGTTGTAAGTTTGTCCATCCAGGAAGACTCTTTCCTTTGTTGTTCCTCCTGAGGTCTCTTTGAGTTTTTTTCTTCCCCCAATAAAGAGCTTCCTCATCCAAATCAAGGGTCCAAAGGTCTGAACAGATTGTAAAGCCCTTTGGTACAATCTTGTGAGTTTGGGCTATATAAATAAACTTGACTTGTTGTGACTTAATTGGGCATTTTTTCCAGTGAGGAATATGAATATCTACACAAACACTTCTGGCCTGGTAAATCTGGCCAATACTTGTTGTATGCTCTGTGTTGGAAGAACAGTGGGACAACAGATGGACTGATGAAATGACGGATCAACCGACTGATGGAGCAACATCACCACACCTTAGGTCCCAGCACTAGCAGTAAAACAAGCCCTTGTGTTCCTTAATACCCGAATTTCACATGAGGTGTACAAGGAATGGTTCATGTAGGATGAAGAGCATTGGGGTGGCTGTGGCTCAGGAGGTAGAGCGGGTCCTTCCATTAATCCCAGGGTTGGCGGTTCGATCCCAGGCTCCTCTTGTCCACATGGGAAGACACTGAACCCTAAGTTGCTCCCGATGGAGGACAGCAACTTGCCTCTGTCGCCATTGGTGTGAATGAATGGGTGAATGAGACCAATATGTAAAGCACTTTGGGAACCGTTAAGGTTGAAAAGTGCTATATAAGTGAAATCCATTTACCATTACCTTCCTATAAAGTAGCTGCTTTGTGTTTGGTTGCTACAAGTTACATCAAAATGTAAATAATCACATTTTCTAACTTGGTATTATTGCCACTCTGATGTTTTCTGCCATGCTTTAGATCTTTTAGTCAAGTCCCAGTAGGATCCAAGGAGTTCCACAACTCATGAAAATGAACTAAGTTAATTAACTAACTACTACATTCTTCTCTACAGTGATGTTTGGCGCTGGTATAACTTCTACTTTCCGTCAATTCCAGAATGCCACTGGCCGCTCGTTCTGAAGGTCACAATATTTGGGGGTCAAAGTTGAACTTTGGCAGCAAAAACTGGAGGAAAACTCAGGGCAGTGTGGTTTGGTTTGGAGAGTGGAGCCATACTATCCACTGAAAATAATGGCCTTTATGTGAGAAATGCCACACTTGAGTGAAAGCAGGGCACTCCGATGTCCAAGCAGTGACAGAAAGGGATCATACTGGTTAAAGGAAGCATCCCAGGACTGGAAGGCCTTGTGTTAGATCCAAAGGATAAGCCATGTGTTCAACAACACCCATGAGAATTAAACTCGCTGGCTGTTCCCTCTTCGTTAAGAATGAGCACAGGCAAAGTAACTGGAATGGTGATGTATAATTCATAGTATTAACAGACGCAACCTTGATTACCCTTCTTCACTGCATTAGGCTGTTGTATACTCAAGACAGACAAAGCTTGATGCATTTTGACAGGAGTCAAAAGAGACTTCGGGAGAGTTGTTCTTCTCCCACAACCGTCTTTTGTGAAACATAAAACCTCTGCACCACAAAAGTTTCAAAACCTCTGCATATAATGACACTGAATAAACCCGTATTGTTTTATTATTTTTTCTCAGGGTTAAAGCAAAGATCTCCTCCTTACATCTGAGACAGATACTATTTTGACATCTGGGATCATCTGGATGCATCATCACTGATTCAACTCAGCTGGCCATCTCTACTTTCTGTCCTGTTTAGTACGTACAATTTTCATAACCAAAAAGAAAAAAAAAAAAAAGTCCCATTGGTGCACATGTATTTTTTTTGACATTACCAAAGTAAATATTACGTTTCAAAGCCCTGAACTCTCATGGAAATCAGTTGAGACATACATGACTGGGTTCAAGGATTTGCTTCAAGTACGAGGAATGCCAGGACTACAGATGCAGCTTTTTTCTTTTTACCCTCACAGCAGTGATCGCTTTGATGATGACTTTCACCTGGGCTTGTCAGAGCAGTAATAGTTACCACACTGTGACATGACTGCAGAGGTCAATGTAAATGGATTGAATTTGACCAGATGTTCCTCTGATTGGCTTTATCAAGAGACAGGCACAGGGAGAGAAAAAAAAAACACCCCTAAGGCAGATAATCCCCTGGTTGAAAGATTTTGTCTACAATGTTGTAAATCTTACTATTATTATGAAAGACATTGCTAACCCTCCTGTTGTGTTACCATCAAATGTGAAAACTATCAATTGTTGCTGTCCACAGTGGGTAACATAACATAAAGCAATCATGTTTATAAAGGTCACTGTTTATTAGTTAGGACAGCTGCTTTGTTTCCAATAGAGGTGTTCACAGGTCCACTTGGGTCCTAGTAACTGAGATTTGACCCAGAACCTGAATTGAACCGGGTCTAAATTAAATTTAGTTCACTTGTGTGATGTCTGACATCTGTCTGTCAACATGTCTAACACCTAAGTGGATCCAAGCTGACTCTGTATCAGCTCTGATCACGTCCTGTGTGATTATCATCACAGGAGAAAAAAAAAAATATTTTCAGTGTGAACTGTGAAGTGCAAGAAAAATGACATGTCCCTCTTTCTTCCAAACTCAGGTGTTCGGTCATGGTGCTGCCTGATGTTTTGGACCATTTTTATTTTGGAACAGGTCCGACTGTTCTTGGATGGCATTTAGAGTTTTTCAGATCGGGTTGAGGAGACCTCTAGTTTCCAGTTAGATCTGGATGAAACAATTTCTTACATTAGAGACTGTCCCTCTAAGAAGAATGACAGTGTCAGCTGTTTCAGCAAGTTCCCCAAAACCACATGTTTACATTCAAGTGACAAAGTGTGGTGTCTCGTAGACTTTGTTAAGTTTATTTCATGTCATGTCTTAGTTGTTGTTTTTTGTCAAGTTGAAGTCACTCATGTCTAGTCTTGTCCTGCACTTCCTGTTTTAGCTTTTTGGAAACTTAATACCCTGTCTGAACGAGTCGTGCATTTGAGTCCTCCTGTTCTGAGTCAAGTTCGTGACACAAAGCCCTCTAGCGGCCATAATAATTATGAGAGGAGTAAAGTAGGAAGTCAGGTGAAGTTGTTATGGAGTGACAAAGTTGTTTGGTTATTGCTGAAAATGCACTCCATATTTTTTTTCTTTGTTTCCATGTTCTACAAAAGTAATCCAGTAAAGTGCTTTAAACACCATATTTGTGCCATTGTTATTACTCAAATAACATATGTTCAACTCACATTGGGCCTCCGTACAACATTCTGACACGGGCCTAAAAGGTTAACATGATTGTTGGAGAAATTTATAATCCTTTTTTAATTTATGCATCGTCATGGTAGTTTATCTGAGGGCCTCAAGTCCTTCACACTTACGTTTTATTGCCGTGGGCGCCAGGAGATGAAGATAAGATGGGCCCAGAAAAGTACCAGACTCCCCTGATAGTATTAAAGGATGAACAACTTTGACCCAGAGTTACCCGCTTGTTTTTCTCTCCCAGGTGGTGTGATCCAGGAGGACATTGGTTGCTCTATAAAAGATGTATGTGTGCTGAGATGTTTAAGCTGTACTGTGTCCATGTATGCAAACTGTACCAAGATCTCTAATATCAGATTATTCTTCTATTCATCAAAGTTTTTCCACATCAGTGATTAACCTTCTGATAGGTGGAAACACCAGAGCCAAGAGTCCTTGTGTTCAAACTCTGACTGCAGCCCTGCTCTTAAAGAATCCTGGAAGAACCCAGAGTCCCATTTCCTCTTACCTGTCATAGAAGTCTTCTCTGTAGTAATCGTAGTCAAACTCATAGCCACTGGGGAAAAAGGACAATGGAACATAGTGACTGTACAAAACAAATATGATACAAAGCTTTTCATAACATGAGCATGAAACCACATCTGAAACAACACATGGGAACAAAAGCTTCTTTGGGGTTTCCATGCAGTTTATAGTTGCATATACAAATGAAAAAAATAAATAGAAATGCATAAAAAATAATTACAAACTGTGTGGGAGAGACAAAGAAACCACAATGTAGTTCATCTCACCCCAAGAGACAGGAAGAGAGAAATAAAAATGACAAAGACAAAAGAGAACCTGGCAACAGAAACTGAATTCTCGAGAATGATGTGCAGTACGTTTAACGTTTTACGACACATTTTACAATAGCTGTTAGTATGCATGAACCTTTAGCACACATGTCATGAATACACTAGTGCGAACAAGAGTGTAGGCTTGGTTCCAAAATTTCGGGGGACACAATGAAGTCAGAAGTTCTTTAACCAAACAATAAAAACTTAACTACATAGCTGTAAACTATGTAGACATAAATACTGCCCTATACTGAAACCTGCATGAATCATATTTATTGTATTAAAAGTGATCAAATTAAATCAGATAACTTTGTAATGTGTATAGTGACAAACCCTGAAGGAATTATCACTTAACTCTGCAGCTCATTGTTTTGTTTTTACGGCCTGTAACTTTACTGTTCTGGTTCGCACCGCTCTTATCAACCCCATTTCCAGCGGCAGCAGGAAACTGTGTCAAGGGAACGAGCTCTGATAAACACACTGTACGCCACCTGCCCAGCACTAAAAAGCAGACAGACAAAAGCTGTGTCTCACTAAAAGTAAAAGCACGTTCGTTTTTAATAAATGTAATAATGTAACTGAAGTCAAGTGAACAAACAAGCCGGCAGATATTTTGGCGGGTGACATTCGCGGTCAAATGTTGGTGATAATGTTCCGCTCGGTTGCAATTCGCCATTTAAAAAAAAGAAGAAGAAGAAGAAGAAGTGGTTAAATATTGGAATCGTCATTTTCGGTAAGCACACAACAGCCATGTTCGATTTGAGACAACACTACCCTGTCAAAATCCATGCACTACGCAAGTAGGTATATAGTGTACACAGTGTACTACATGGAAGTGTACTAACAGAAGTATTTGAATTGAGACAAAGCAAAAGTTAGATACTTGCTGGTGAGGAAAGTGGAAATGTGTTTCATATTCTTTTTTTTAATATTTTGTTCACCACCTTTACATATGTGGAAGAGCAACTCATAATAATTAGTACACGAGAGCAGGCCACTTGATTCTTCCTTTTTATATTAAAAAGGTTTTGAGCTTGTCAGGCCCAATACCGATATTCTTTTAAACTTTTAAACAATAACTACCAAAGAGTCAGAGTTTTCACCTTCGTCAGGCATGAAAAGCTTCTGAAACAGTATTCAAACAATTGCAGGACATGAAAAGACTCTACTGAGTCTCAGACTTATTCATTGTTCTCAGGTTTAGCAGCTGTTTAAGGTAGTGATTACTACCATAAAACAAATTAATTAAAACAAATGATTAAAGTGGTAGAAGGTAAAACAAAAAGCACCTTACAGAGAGTTCCATGTCTTGTGTGGTTTTGTATTGGAAAGAAAAATCAGAAATACTGTCCTCCTGCAATAAAACTGAATACTCAAAATACTCAAGAAAAGTTAGAAAGCCTTTAACTAATGAGGGCTGAGATGTTAAAAATAGAAGCTTGAGACTTCTTCAGGGTGTTTTTGTTAATAAAACACTTAGAGGTCTCAGCCTCCACCTTCTTCAGGGTGTTGTTATCCAGTGTAGGTGGTTTAAAAGCCTTGGCCCTCTTCAATTAAAATGGTTTAGATGTCAGTCCCACATGAGCACCTGCATTTGTTTTAACATATTTATGGGTATAATATTCTCTTGTTGGCCTCCTAATATAGACCCTGGCCTTTTAAAGAAGCTGTGCTTGTTTAGAAGAGCCCTGAAACACAACAGGATCTGCCTAGAAATGCGTGTGACAGACTGAGTGACACACTGATCAATCAAACAGTCAGTCCAATAACTGGCAGTTTGTACCTGTATAGAGAAGCTGCTGATCGCTTCAGGCCTTTGGCTCTGCTTGGCTTCGGTTCTCCTGCCATGTTGATATCTGAAAAAAGAGATAAGGGGAAAAGGGGGGAATTTATTTAAAGTTATTATAAGGAAAATTGCCAAAAATCCCACCCACCTGGTTAACCACCCAATTAAAGAGATGAGTATCTAAGGTCCTTTAGTATTTGTTACAGTCACATCCCAAAAAATTTAGTAAAATATCTGTTATGTGCGAGACAATAGATTCAGAGAATAACACAGGAGTGAGACGTCAGTGGGGAGAAGGTAACATAGCTTGTTGTAGGGAAACTATCCCTAAAGGTGGATGGTGTGTTGCCGCGTAGCCTCCACTAGAGGAAGCTGTTAAGCCATTTTACGTCTTTTCTCTTCTGTCTGCCCACAGTGCATGTTGTTAGTACCGTCAGCTGTTCAGTCCATCAGTCAGTCAGCTGTTCAGTTAGACAGTCAGTTATTCAGTGGGCCCACATTGGCCTGTCAACTTGCCATCTATAAATAATCAGAAGGGGAGTAAGAAATCTGATTTCCAGCTGTACTGTCTGTGGCTTTCCACCCTTTTTTTTTTGGCTATTTTGGGGAGATGGGGGAAAAAAAGTCAAAAGAGGAATACCACTTTAAAAGTAAATGTCCTGCATTACTTACAGGGCTGCGGTGGTAACTGAGAAAATGTGGATAAACCTCTAGTTCGTGTTGCTGCAGCACCATGGACCAAATCAATTTTTCTTTTTAAACTTACAATGAAATGATGCCATTAGCATAGTAAGGATGGTGTAAAATTTGATGTTACTTTTGACATCAAATATTAAGTGTTTTTTTTTTAAAAAGGAAGGCGCAATAAGCCGTTGCTTTGGGCAACATCTAAACATCTTTCTGCTAAGCTGCATCGTGTCGACTAGACTTGCTGGGAGTAACTGTTAATTTTTTGTTGTTTTTAAATTCTTCTATCCCCAATTGTTTGCATAATAATGAATTCCAATTTCGAATATAGATATGAATAGAATAAGATATGTAAACCAGTAACATGCTCAACAACAACATACATGTAAACCTTGTTTATGCCATTATGAATCAAGAAAACTACAGACACACATAAGAGCTGATTACTACTTTTTTTTTTATAACAGACTACCAGGTTTCATTTGTATTTTGTTTCCACCCAGCACATGTGGGTGGAAATAGCTGCTCTGTGCTCTACCCTATGATTCATCCGTCCATCCCTTCTCTAAACCCCTTATCCTGTTAAGGGAGCTGGATCTGATCCCAGCATGCATTGGATGAGAGGCAGGGAAAAACATGACAGCTCAACAGTCTATCATAGGGCAATCTAGAGTTTCCGGTTCACCTAACCTGCATGACTTTGGATTGTGGGAGGAAACCAGAGCCCCTGCAAGAAACCCACACAGGGACACTGGGAGAAAATTCAAACTTCACACAGAAAAGGCAGAGTCTGCTGGCAGATTTGAACAAAGGGCGGAGGAGGAGTTGTAAACACTGAGCCACTGAGCCATCGCCTGTCATGAACCAGTGGAGGACAAAACGAGCAGCCATAGAATTTCCAAGAGAAAACTCTGCCCCTGAGATTCTGTGTAAACACTATTTTAGATTCTGAGATGTGTTTACCTGTGGTGTTCCCGCTCTTATACCTCTAATTATAAAGTTCACTCAAGTTAAAGTAGCAGTAAAAGCTGTATAATATACTCAGTATTACAGCATTAACAGTACCTGTCAGGGCGTAGAGTTGTTGATGCTTTAACCTGTAATCTTGGGGTAAATAACAATTATAGCCACCTGTACAGTATGTTCCTAAACTACGTATATACAGTATGTACCTTATTCTGCAAACTGGGTGACAACTCCAGCCATCGCATAAAGGTAGAGGGACAAAAAGTGAAATATTTCTCTCTGAACGCAGTGACGTAAAATGATCGTGTACTTTAAACTGGTTATCATCTGATTATGTTAGACTATAATAAATGTTTGTATCATATCACTCTGTGGTCAGACATTTAAGTCTGTAAGTATTTAGATTTGGAGGAAAAGGCAAAACTAAAGATGTAACACATATGGAGGAGGCTGGGGCAGTGGAGAGAGCGTTGGCGTGAGCATTTTATCAGAGTGATAGTGAGAAATCTCAGGTTGCATGAATGAAACATGAGGATGCCAATAGAAGCGCCACTTCAATTTTCTGCCTGAAGCAATGCAATGCTAATGCAATTTGTATTTGTTCATTTCTGGATTATTAGTTGCTGCCTTGAGACAAAAAGATGGAAGGTTTTTCCATATCATTCATGGTTTATCTAGAAAAATAAACAGATGTGTCTATGGTTACTGTCATGCTAAACTACAACTTCAGTGGCATCGTTAACGTCTTGAAACCTTGAGACCAATTATTTTTTATTTCATCAAATCGTTTCATCCATGAGGTATTATCCAAAAACAACGTGATGAAGCACTTTCAATAAAAACATCAAGTGAAAAGTTTTATCAAATTCAGGGAGAAAGGAACTCTGAAGTGTTTGAAATTCCTAAAAACATAAAGCAGGATGATGAAACTTCATCTCTTTGAAGTGCTGGACGATGAAGCGAAGCAAAGGAAGGAGTGAGGATGACAAAAGGATGGATGGACGGATGAGGACGGAAAGTGAGTTTTCAGCAGTCAGAGGCTGAAGATTCAAGCCTGTTAACTTCACCGTGAAGGTGAGTGTGTGTGTGTGTGTGTGTGTGTGTGTGTGTTTGTGTTTGAGGCAGTGATCCAGAACTCTGACTGCAGCCAGGTGTGGAAATGGCAGAGGTCCAGTTGTTTGCAAGCGGACACACACACACACACACACACACACACACACACACACAGTTATTGACCCTCCCCTCTATGACCTAGGGAAAAACTGTACAAACACACACATGCACACTCACAGTCCACCTGCTGCTCCATATGCCTCAGTGACTTTACTTGATCTCCTGCAGGGTCTTGTTATTCAAAGGGAAAGTCCCTGAATGCAGCACACACACACACACACACACACACACACACACACACACACACACACACACATACTTTATCGACTCTTTCAATGTCTCTAAGAGCAGTAAGTAATTTCATTCTGTCCAAAATCACTTCACTCCACTCTTTTGCTGATCTAGAAATTGGAAACTGTCAGCTCTTGTTAGCGGTTTGCTAAGCAGTTTGTGAATCAATTGTCCCCGCAGCTGCTGTCATTATTTCAGAGCTCTTAGGTTTGGTATGAAAGAGTTTCTATATACCATACTCTTACTGTATGTTTGGGTCAAAATTAAAAATGTGTCACAAAGTGTGATAAGAATTAACATGGCGAAATTATTCCATGTTTGACAGTATTACTGAATACTTTAACTTTTTAAAATTGTTTTTTATGTATTTAGAAATACCGTTGGTCCAACCTGCAGTTGAACAGGCAGTTAGAGCTTCGGAGGCCAATATATTGTTTGTGCCTCAGGTAGGTACAAGTAACCAGGCCCCTCCTCTTTTCCTTTAATGCTCCAATCATTACTGAGCAAGAACTCAGATGACTGTGGATAACCTTCCTGCTGTACATACTGTACAAGCCTGAGCAACTAACGTGATGAGATTGACCTTAAAGATTACAGTCCTGCAGCTAACAAGATTGGTAAAGATATATTTTTTCACTATATTTCTCTATATTTTTATCTATCCCTACATCTATTATTATATCTAGAGTATATAGCTATAATTTAAGGCACCAAGTTCAGCTTTGGTGAACTCTGACACGCAAATTTTCACCATTGACCAACACCGTCCAGCTAGCAACTGAACTACCTAGCGTGCCAGTTAACTTGGGTAACCATGTTAGCAGCTAACTAGCATGGTTAGTTCCTCAACCACAGTAGCTTAAGGTTCTTAAAATGAAACCTCTTCCAGCTTTGAGCTGTAACAGGTGAACACTGTAAAGAAACATTTAAAAGGTACCCTGTGGAGTTTTTGACCAGTAGTGCTATGGAGCAATGTTTTTATGAGTGGGTCCCCATTTTGTTTGTCTGTATCATGCAGGCGCAGAAGCTCGCAGGTTTTAAGCTATTCCGCCGTTCGATGAAGAAAATTCCACAGGGTACCTTTAATTGTCACAACACTGGTTACCTGATTGTTTTAAGATTGATTTTTGAGGCATTTCATGTCCTGGCTCGAGATCGTACACAGAACTGCTCTCACTTTACCAGTCAGAGTTAGCACGATGTCCTCTGACAGGAAGCTGTTCCAGAGATCAAATTTAAAATTAGGTGGGATGGAGCTTCCTGATTTTGGACCTCCTTGGCTCTGGGCGAACTCATTCTAGTGATTGGTCTTTCCCTCATCAAGTTTTATGCCTGATCAATCGTTATATTTTGCTGTACGTTAGATTTTTATGACAGTCTTATTTCTGTGTTGCATCTCGGTATTTAGCTTTTTATCATCTCCTTTATGTGAAGCAGTTTTTTTGGTAATGTTGGTTTTCAGAAGTGCTATAAAAACAATCTTCATTATCATTATTACTCTTATTGTTTAAGTCATGTCTTGCTTGCCAACCAAAACACAAAGGTAGTGATTCTGTGTTAAAAGGGTTAAAAGTGTCTCCTAAGATAGACTCTAAATCATTCCTGTAAAGCAGGGATGGAGAGCTTAAAAGAGAGGGAGCGGGCTAGAGAGACATGTGAAGAGAGAAAAGAGTCGGGTAACTAAGTGGTACAGAGAAAGAAGACAGATTTTATATGATCCCCATAGCAACACACACACACACACACACAAGCTGCAATGGGGCAGAGAGCATCACTAGCTGTCACAGCGTTATACTAGATTACACACACACACACACACACACACACACACACACACACACAGATGAAGCCTCCTGGGAAATATACTCGGTATTACTCTGTGTATATGTGTGTGTGTGTGTGTGTGTGTGTGTTGTTTGTGAGATAGCAATTAACCCTTCAACCCAGAAGACACACACACACACACACACACACACACACACACACTGCACTGAGAGAGGCTATTAAAGAAATGTGCTCGCAGCTCTGCAGTGACTGAACATAAACCAGTTGAGATCTTCACACCAGCTCGCCGACAGCTCGTCTCTTCCTGCTCGGCCGGGGGGGAACAGACAGACGGAGGAAAACACACCAGCAGCTTAAAGGCGCGCTCTGTTCAACTCTGAATCCCTCTCTGATATTTTATAGCACAGTAACACAGAGGAAAGGTGGGAGAGAGACGGCAAACGTATGTAAACACTCAAGAAGAAAATTGATGTAATGGTGCTCGGGGCTCGTCAAAGGTTCCAGAGGTTTGTGCAGCTACAGGAAGCTCACTGAACTTAAGTCTGATTTTACAGGATATTACAGGAGTGTATGTTCTGAAGACGTTAATCAAATCAACCAACTCGACAACCAGCCATCTAGCAGCAATGGCTTTTTGACATAAATCCTACAAATTAGGCTCATATTGGACAAATCTGTACTAGATTCATGTCCAACACTTGCATTCACTACCAATGCAGTGTGACATTAGGGCTGCTTAGTGTGAAGGCGTGGAGGCCATGGTGGGGAATGAGCATGTAATGTGTTCAGCCTCCGTTTGCGTCCCATATCATATGTTTAGCTTTTTATTTTCCAAAAAAACGTCCTTGTGGAAAGCTCTTGGTCAAGAGGCCATGTACAAATATTGTAGGAATAGGCACGTTTTGTGTTCATGCTTGAACCCAAACCTACATGAACAAACTGCCTCTTGTCATGTGCTGCCCTGTGAAATGAACTCATCATCCAGTCTGCCTGCTGATTTGACATCAAAATGTTTTGTGATGAAACAGTTCTGAGCCTCTGAATCCTGACAACTCCAAGGGTGAAAATAAAGGTTTTCTGTAGCCTGCGGGGTTGGTTTCCCCAGAGATTACACAAGCAGGAGTGAGTCTACCTGTGAGTCTACCTGTCTTCTTCAAAAACAGTAACCAAGGGTGGTGCTGAAATGATTAGTCACTTCAACAACATTTTCGATAGTTAATCAGTTGTTTAATTCTTTTATTGGTGGTTTAAAATTATTCTCAAATATATTTAAGTTTTGACTACAAACAATTGATTAATCAGTTTGACTAATGATTCATTTGATTAATGATGATAGCCAATGGGTTCCATTGACGGTGATCTGACGGCCAATGTTTAGGGGCTTCCGGTGTAGCCAGCGGATATCTGGATAACAGATAACTGTTATCTGGGCCAAGACTTCCTCTTCTGTGCGCCGGTCATTGTTTACAGTCTGATTAGCAATCTTGGAACCCATTGGCTATCGTCTGATGACG
This sequence comes from Macquaria ambigua, assembly GCA_008360985.2. Classification (NCBI taxonomy): domain Eukaryota; kingdom Metazoa; phylum Chordata; class Actinopteri; order Centrarchiformes; family Percichthyidae; genus Macquaria; species Macquaria ambigua. Next base: position 190,193 of record VMKM01000545.1, read on the forward strand.
ATTTGAATGCAGATAAATTTATAAAAAGCTAATCTCTGATAAAAAGCTAAATCGTCGTCAGACAATAGCCGATGGGTTCTGAGATTGCATTTCTCCACACGGACTGTTTACCTGCATGCAACCAAAGCCTGTTCAAATGTGATTGGTCAATACTACTCGGACTACAAACGGACCGAACAGCACATTTTAAAAATGGAACAAGGAAATGTTAATCTCGTGACTTAAACACTTCAAAGCCAAACATAATGTACACTCCATGTTGAAAATACAACTTCATTATTTCCATTTGAAGGCAGGATAACATCATCTTAAATGGTTTGTGGGTAAATCCTCCAAACTCCAAAAAAAAGGTCTCAAACAGTTATTTACCACAACCACTGCATTTTTCTTTCCCTGCTTTGTAAGCAGCGCTATAATCCACGCTGTGTCATGTGGACTCACCCAGCGTCTGTCCGGCCAGCACCCTGCCATTCTCCCCGATCACGGCCCCCCTGGCGTGCCTCTCACTGGCGTACTGGACAAAGGCATAGCCCTTGTGCACGGAGCAGCCCAGCACCCGGCCATACTTGGAGAAGATGCTCTCCACGTCTGACTTCTTCACCACTGCTGTGTTCAGGTTGCCGATAAACACCCGGGAGTTGATGGACTTTGGATCTGTCTTGTTGGTCACATTGCTGGTCTGGACCTTCAGCGACATGCTGGAGAGACGGGCGTCTGACAAATGGATGGATTGGGAGGGAGAGACGCAGAAAGGTGGGAATCTGAAGAGAATAAAAGAGAAGAGATAACTGGTGTTAGTCACAAAAGACAGATAATGGAGAATAGCTGCAACCCACCACCTCACTCATAACTGAACAAAAATCACCAAACCAGCAGTAGTTAACGTTCTTTATTGAGCAAACAAGTGTTCATTTGTTGTTCACACAGGCATCAAAACCACAGATACAAGTCATGTTTTTGTAAAAATGAGAAAATAAATAAGAACAAAGTTAAAAAGTCATAGTGTGGGTACGTGGGTTGTGGTTTTGTTTTTGAATCCATGCTAAAATCACGTCACAGAATCCTGTGATTGTTTTGCTTTGTTTTCACACCACAAACGAACCGCAGTCAGTATGGACATACAGCTCTCAAGCAATGAAAGTCGTAGATTTCTACAGCACATGAAGGCACCACAATGCAAGCCTGACTTTTAATACTCAATCAAAGGGCATTTACATTTACATTTAATATAGTAAACACTGGTACAATCCTGGGACATGTTTGTAAAAGATGCATGAATGAACAGGAAACAATGAATTCTTTAACCATGTGATAATCAGTACTGAAGGGACAGAGTTTCAAAGCAGATATACAACGCACCTAATAACTGAAGTACCATCAGCACCTCTACCTGTGATTTAATTATGTGTTCCCCCAAATAGGGACCGTTCACAAATGACTTATACATAACGTGTGCCACAGTGGGAAGGACAGCTCCAGTCAAATCAAAATATCTCTTTGCATTAAAGCAAGAGGAAAAAGAACAACAACCAACAAGTTTGCATCAGGCGAGATGCAGCAGACCAAACCATCGCTGCTTCATCACGTGAGACGAGCTCAATCGATCACAGAGCAGGATTTGAAAACCAAATGTAGTTTTTATCCCCATCCTTGCTGTGTGCCAATTCCCTCCATCCACTCAACTAATGAACACAAGCTGAGACGACAAGAGGAGGAGGAAAAGATGGAGGAGAGGAGAGGAGAGGAGGGGGAGAAAGAAGGGGAGCACTGGGAGGAAAGGAAAATTAAGGAATGACACAGGAGATGGAATTAAATTCAACTTTAAAATTAATTAACACAGTGAATTAAATGATTATACCAATAGTTATATTACTCATTAAATAACCTTTATACCCTAAAGTCACAGTCTGAGACTTATTAACATTCACTGGGTGAATAAATGTAAAACTACAGTATGTAAGCCCACATCACTGGTTCCCAACCTTTTGGCTTGTGACCCCTTAAAGCGAAGCCTTTGTGATCCCACAGGTTCTGACCTTAGTGTTGACATGAGCTGTTGACCAAAGAGTGACTTTTCTGTCTAAGATTTATTGATTTGGGGACTTTTTACAAGCCTGAAGGGGTGAAAGTGTCAAACTGTATTTTACAAGAAAAAAGCAAAATACTATATAAAGGAAAATTATTTTGAAATGTGTCTCTGTAACCCTTAAATGCAGACCTTGAGTCTTTAGCAATCCTGGGCTATTACACCCTGTCTATGAGGATCTCCCACAAAAATGCTGGAGATGCGTTATCTGTCCATCCATGCTCAACTGCAAAACAGTGGAGCAGTCCGCACAACCATGTTGCAGTGACCACAAGCAAGTGACTTTGATTTGTGATTACTGGGCTGACTCATTTTGGTTTGGTAGGTGCCAGTCTATAAGAAGTTACAGTAGCCTAAGACAGACCAGTATAAACATGAAATATAACATGAAATATATTAATACATTTCCAAAAGAAAAAAACTATCTGCCATCCAGAAATGATTGTAAAAAATGTCATAAATGGCAAAAATATTTTTTTGTGTGTTTGTGTCTGAAAAGTTTACAAGCAATATGATTTTGATTTATGGCTTAATCTGCGTTATATAAGTGTCGAGTTGCATCACTTAGGACCGCTTAAGGGGTACCAACCCCCAGGTTGGGATCCACTGGCCCACATGACAATCAGAAGGAGTGTGAATACTGTTTTTAACTCCTCAGAGATGGGAGTGCTGCTAAATGTGAATTCATCTGATCTCAGATATAGGCTATAAGCTAACAGTAATGCTAACAGTGCTAGCCCTGGCTGCTACATGCTACAGAATGTGCATTCAGTGGGTAGAGCAGTGCTCAGAAACAAAGCAGGCAGAGTGGGGTGATCTCAGGCGAGGAACCCAACACCCAGATGAAGACCTTAGCCACTCTCAGGCCGACTCTCAGATTTTCACAGGCCGCTGTAAAGCTCCAAGTGATTATGTCTCACTTGAAACATGTTTCATGACTGCTTCATTTCAACTTGGCATTTACAGAAAGCTAAGACAGTCATGTAAATGAGTGAATGACTCATCTAAACCTCTGATAGTACAGTAGTGGGAGTGAAGTCTGACAGATGAGTCAGCCGGAGATGGAAGAACTCGTGATTTGTTTTTCTGTCAACAATGTCACGAAGCAGAAGGACTTCAGGAGACAGGAGACAGCTCGGAGTATTAGAGATGTGGCTGCTGGAAGTTTCTGGAAGCACACATCACACATGCATTTTTAGTATATATTTGTCTTCATTTTTCTCTTAATTTAATTTAGAATGGCTAGTTCCTCACTGCTGACTCCCTATGTTGTCCTCTGGAGGGTGACGACAGCCACACGTCCGTCTCCCAGAGCTGTCGACTTGAGCTTTGGACTCAAGTTAACCTTAATTCACTATTATGAGGACTTGAAACCTGACTTGGACCTGACTTCTCTGAGACTTGACTTATTTGAGAGATTTCACTTAAGACTTGAATGCTTCTGCACTTTGACCTAGAAAAAGTCTGGCACAAATAAATAATGGTAAGAATAAGACTATGTACATAAAGAACTTCACTAAAAATTCACTATTTATAGCTTGAAAGGAAAATGGTTAAATGATCACCCTTAAGAGACCTGTTCACATTCATTGATACTCACCAAAACACATTGTGTGTATCCTTGAGGTCTAATAAATATGTTGAATGCATTTAGCCTCTTAAAGAGGACCAGCTCATAGAAAAACAGCTCAATAGCGCCCCAGAGGTCAAAAACTCCATAGGGAGCCTTTAACCAAGAGGTAGACATACACTATGGAGGGCGACGCTTCCTCATAGTCACAACCAATTGAAGTGACAGTGGACAGTGGAAAATTAGCTTTTACGCAGAAAAAAAACACTAGGTTTTGTATTTTTTCTATTTAAAGTCTCAGTTTCATTAAGTCACTGGAGAAGCACTGTTCCTAACTATTTCTTTCTCCCTTTTTGCTTGAGCAACTCTGAAACTGACATGACACTGAACTCAAACAAAAGCACTTACATAATTACTGTAAAACGCCGCAGTACATCTCCCCACTGCTGAAGGAAAAAGAGCAAAACTCTCAGAAACTACAACCAAAGCATACTCAAAAACAAAAGCAAAGCAGATATTGTATGCAGTTTGAAAAGCATAAAGAATTCTCTGAATCTCAAGCTGCCATACAGTATATAGTGAAGTGGTTCATCCATACAGAAATATGTATACTGTGTGTGTGTTTGTAGAGGGGGTATTCAAAATGCAGGCAAAACGAAACAAAATTAAAGTCTCAAGCTTTAATTAAGTCTAAAATTAAAGCAAACGTAATGATGAAAAATGTGATTCTTTTTTTTTTTTGTGCATCAGAGTCACCAGGTCAGGAAAAAAAAGTAACAAATCCACAAAATAAGCCACACACACACACACACACACACAATCTCACACACACACACACACACACACACACACACACACACACACACACACACACACACACACACACACACTCTGTTCAAGCTAAACAGCAGTTTGTTGTTTTTTGTAGAAACAAACTTTCCTGCTCTTTTGTCACTCTGTCCTGTAGATCTTATTCTCTCTCTTGCGTTGCACCACATGGCAAAAGGTATGTGGACACATTTCACCCATATGTGACTGCTGAACGTGTTATTCCAAATCTCTTCTGGGAAGATGTTGGAGCCTGGCTGCAGAGATTTGTTTTTTTTTTTTGTGAGGTCCAACGCTGATGTTGGGAGATAAAGTCTGGCGTTCCAGTTCATCCCAGAGGTGCTGGATGGGGTTGAGGCCTGTGCAGTCCAAGTTCTTCCACATCAAACTGTCTAAAACTATTTATTATTTATTTAGTGAATGTTCTCATGTGGTTTGTAGTGATGCATTTTGGTTCGCTTGGATTTTTCTCTGTGTGAAAAGAAACCGAATCAAGGGGAAAACGCTGATTTGGACCAGAGCAAACGCACTACAGGTGTGAAGACGCCCTGAAAAACAGACCTAGACCAAAAGTAGGTGGACAAATGTTTGTCCGCCTACTTTTGACCATGTAGTGTATCTGTCTTTCTTACAGCATTTCTGTTTGTGCTTGGCTCCTCTTCTCTCTCTCTCTCTCTCCCTCATTAGAAATATCCAGCAGTGAGTCTGGGTTCCAGGAGGGAAGAAATGTTTATGATTCAGCACTGCTGACTGACTGCATGTGTGTGTGTGTGTGTGTGTGCGTGTGTGTGTTACAGGAAAGAAGAGCTTTTTGCTTTCAGACCTGCATCTCAAGAAAAGTTAAAAGGTTAAAAAGTTAAAGAAACTTTCTTTGTGTGTGTGTGTGTGTGTGTGTGTGTGTGTGTGTGATTTGATGATCTCTGGTCCTTTCTACCTGACCTTCCCGATGACAGAGCCATCTTAAACCTGATTGGTCAAACTCTAATGAATCAAATTGAGCTTGGCCCCAGGGGACCTGTGTGTGTGTTTGTTTCAGAGGTCCACATTTAGTGGACAACAGAAAAGTGTCGATACAGCAAATCCAATGTGTGTGTTTGTGTGTTTGTGTGTGGAGGTGAGTGAGCAAGAGAGTGTGAGTAAAGATTTGTGTTGTTTCCAATGTCTGTGTGTGTGCACAGTAAAGAGAGAAGAGAAGGAAAAGGCTTACATGGAGTTAAATGCGCACACATATACACACACCGGAAGTTGCAGCCTGGCTGAAACTTTGACTGATCACAAAATAATATAAAATTTAACAGTTTAAAACTTTTTAAGGGCGGGTCTTTTTTGAAGAAATCTCAGATGTTTTGTTTTATGTACAGGCCTCTACATCAGCAGAGGTGATGCAAAGAGCATCTCAGCCACAGTATGAATAGGCTCTCAGTATTACGTAATCACATCCAGGTGAGTGTTACATGTTGTCACTGTAAAGCATCGTAGAAGAAAATTGCATCAATTTCAAAAGAAAACAGCCTTTGGTGGAAACAGAGGAACACTTCCTGTGTCTGTGCACCAACAGAGACGATGTACCAAAATGTTAAAGCCCAATGATCTCATGCTCTATAAGTAAACTAGCTTCCTCCTTTAGGGCCTCATGGTTTGATGATACATGCATACATTAGCATAAAACAGGATGAAGCTTGTAAGCCATCTAAATGAATCAAAGAGCTGACTTTGTGGTTTTAATGTAAGCTTTTAAACTCCAATGAGCTTCATATCATAGTCATATTTTATCCTCAATTGCCATCAAGACTAGTGGATAAGATAAGAGAGCATCTTGCACTCTGTCCAGCTATGGAGTCTGGAGTGTGCCACCAAAATAATTAAGTGTTTGATTATAATCAATTCATAAATTAAAAAAACTTCACAAACATGGATAATTAAAAGTGCTTTTAAATTCAGTCAATTTAAAATCAGTCAGTCAATATGAGAGCAGCTCTTTTGGTGGGAGTCATGTGTGAGGTCAGAGGTCAACAGCTGGCCAATCAGAGCTCCCACTTCAAGTGGGTTGGACTTTTTAATACATTTTTTAGATGGCACCCTGCTTACACGTCTTTAAATTAAAACAATCATGCAAAATATGATAATAATATCAGGAAACAAATGCATTGTGGGACAGGCACAGTACATGTAAAAACAAAAATAAAACACAAAAGCCATTTTAAAATTTATTTTGTGATTCTTTTTATTAATTAATCGTATAAAGCCAGAATAAGGAAATAAGAAATTTGCAAATTTAATTATCTTTTTTAACTTTGTATCTATTAATGTATAATTTAAATGCAAATGTTAATTGACTAATTGATTTATAATAGCTTTTTAAAAATACATCAGTGTATTCAGTGATTGTAATTAAACTGTAAAACTTTGGGATTCTTTCTTATATTTTGTCTCTGTGAGAAAATGTACCTTCATCACTTTTTGCACTGTTTACACTGCTGGTTTGACCTGAAAACCCTGCAGTGACCTGACCTGATGCCCTGAGTCTGGACAAAACCAATCAGGCCTCTGTGCTGCTGCGGTGCCCTTGAGCAAATCACCCAAAACCTGCCAGTTGAAGCTGACGCTGTGTACTTATTCCCAGCTGTGTGTGTGTGTGTGTGTGTGTGTGTAAGATTATCATTCAGATAAACTCTCCAGGTTCAACGATTCACAGCAATTAACATTTCTACCTTCTGAGTTCTGCTTTGAGAAGAGAAGTAGCAGCTTCATGGGCCCAGCTTTATAGTCTAACTAGCTTTATTTCCTGGGTGTTAAATTAAACTGAAATTGCACAAAAACACCCCGCTGCAGCAAAGGCAGCTTCTCTCTGTGAATCTGTATGTGCAGGATTAGGGGAATGCGCTGTGATTATACAGATTACACAAATGATGTCCTCAGGCGCTGTTGGAAATATCACAATTATGACTTCAACACACGTGAGCACCATGACACAGTTAACATGACACAGAGGTCACGGTAGTCAGAGATTATGGCAAGAAACTGATTTTTCAAATTCTTGATACTCAATTTGAAACATTAACTAATTTGTATTTGAGATTAAAAGTAACAGTCTGACATTTGGTCATTATTGCTTCCAATTTCAAACTTTTGGAAAACTATTTTGAGGCTAAAATGTCTCACTGAATAAATTGTTCTTACAATTCAACACAATTTCTCTGAAACATCTGGGAAACTAGATAAATTAAGAAAAGGTTTCATCAACCCACAATTAAGCGTTACATTCAGTGTCACATCAGACAAAGCAAACTCAATTTTTGTCATTCACTTTCAAATTTCCCACATAGCGATTCAGAAGTCAAGCATTCAAAATAATGAATTGTAGCATCAGCTGAGTGATCTCTACTAATTAATTCAACATGGTAACAGTAATCCAGACACGTTTCACAAATAGATAACTCAGTTACCTTCACATTTTCTAATTTTATTCTGTTGCTGCAAGTGTGTGTTGACTGGAAAACTTCACGTCACTTCCTGTCTGCTGGAAGTGAAATACAAAATAAAAACAAGCACTTGTCTGCGAATTATATTACCGATGCACACAGTCATCTTACACTTTCCTTTTTTCTGTTTGCTTCCTGTTGTGCGGTTGCATCTCTCTGTATTGCTTTAGTATGCTCATGATTAATACATGTTACTTATTTTTTATTTCTGTACATACTGACTGCTGCATACAGCACACTGCTGAGGGTTTAATATTTGAAAGTTCTGCAGTTTAAAGTGGGCTCCCTGTAGTCGACATCACAAGATAACCAATTCTGATTTGTACCGGTTGTACATTGCATTTGGAGTTATTCAAAGTAGTTAGTTTGGATTCATGTCAGTACTTCCGTCATAATGAGTTTGCAATAAAGAAAATATGTATTATAACAGATCATAGGAACATCTCAAACCACACCAGCATCCACTACTCTGCTCCACATTGTTATGCTCAATATGATACAGTAATCATTTTGCAAATGGCAGATGGCTAATTTCTACTACTTATGTTTAGATTTTTTTTCCCACCAAGAAAACCCGCAATAATTACAATACTGATGTGAACTGAAGCCGACTACAGCCACTGTTCTTCCTAAAGGACAAAACTACAAACTTTATACTCCATGCCTATAGGGGGTGAATATTTACAGTATATTCACTATAAATAAGCTATATTTTACACTGCAATTAAAATATGAGGGAAGAGCAGCTTTGACTCACGTTTGCCTTGTTGCTGTTGCTGATAACTGATATTTACTATCACTCTCATGTATATTCCTCAGCTGCATGCAGCAATTTGATGCAGCTTATTTTCTTGGTGATGTCAAAGGGCACTGGGAGAAATGTTGGAAACGACTTACTGAGGTGGAGGAGGCAGGTCGATGGAAAGCAGGTTCACCATTAAAGTAAATTATAAAACGGATAGTTCTGGTCCTAGATTATGATTGGCTGAACTGCGTTCAAAGCCATTGTAAAAAAAAAAACTCTATAAACACACTGTTACTGCCTTACATCAATATTACTGCACCAAACAAATTTGTTTCAAAATGTCAGATTTTGTTGTGAATTTTTGATTTACTGGAAGGGCTAAGTGTGGATGAGTTGTTGAAAGAGACAACCACTGCTTGCAAAGCACCATCTATAAAAACTCTCTGATGCTGGCCTAAAGGCAAGAGAAATCATGTCAGTGACGGGGCATAAATGTGAATCGTCCCTGCAATTCTCCCCAAACTACAACAAGAGAAGATGCTGGTGCAATATTCTTGCTTCTGGCACCGCGCAATTAAAACGCACCTGTCTAGAGTCAAACACCCCTGTACCAGCAAAGAGGAGAGCTAACATAATCGAACACTACTTCAATAATTGCACAATTAATGGTGAAATCAAGATACATGTTAATAATCATCTCAGTCTTTAACCATGCTCTCCACTGCGTCTCTGTGTTGCATAAATCTATGTGTTGCTTGGCAACCATTCTGCTAAATGTCGCTGAAGAACTACATTGCTTGGCGGAAGAATGATTATTTGTTATCAATAAATTATTGCATTTTTTGTTGCTGTGTGTTTATTTTATGAAACCTACATAAGGTATATGTAGTAACCGTTTTGTAAAAGCAATAAGCCCTAAGAGGCCGTGGTTTACAGTGATTTTAGAACAGCTAAGGGGCGTTGTTGTTGAATATTAGCATTATCAGTTGAGACTGCAACTGGAACTCATATATCATGAGCAACGTCAAACAGGCAGAAACAGAATCCAAAAGAGGTATCCTCCAATGATATTATGAAGGAATAGTTATGATGGTCAGGACAAAAGCACAACACATCGCTGGTTTAATTTCTTTTCCCTTTCTGATGGATCTGTTCGATTGGCACACCAGTCTAAAAGAACTGAACCAAATTGGCAAACACACCAGAATTCGTTTGAAACAAACCAAACAGTTTAGGTGTAAAAGCACCCTAAATGTTCAACAATAACAGTGGAATATGTTTTGATTCCAATTATTCACCGACCAAATACTAATTATGTACCTCAGTCAAGTGCTGGAAAAAAGGAGGAGGGGTACTATCAGGAGGATTATGGAGAGCAGTGAGGGTGAGCTGAGACTGACTGTGGCTCAGCAGGGAGACAATAATTTGAAGTACATCATAAAAAGTCTAGTTTTCAGCCTGGAAGACGAGAAGTGACTCCGCCCTCAGCGAGGGAAGGTCATTCCACCAGAGAGGAGCCGGCAGGGAGAAACACTTCATAATAATAAACAGAACAGACGAGACAGCAGTAGCTTTGGGATTAGAGTCACTTGCATGAACTTTGCTTACAACACAAGGTGGTAATACTGTGACAGAGCAAATCATTGTGGACTTAACGTCAATATTCCCACAGCCAATAACGGCTCTGATTTATTCATATATAGCGCTGACCTTTAAAACTATAAGATAGCTTCTGCTCCACGTCCTCAGAGGTTTGCATTAAAAAGAGAACAAGTTTCACTTTCTCCATAAGGGAGACCTGGCCTGATTACCAGTCTGTTCGCTGAGTTGATTTTACCGGTTACATTTCAAGCACTTCATGGACTGGCTCCTAGCTATATTGTGGAAATGCTGCCCGCCTATGAACCCGAGTGCAGTCTCAGATCCTCAGTCAGAGTTCCTCTGATTGTTTCCAAATCCTGGTTCAAGATAAAAGGGGACCAGGGTTTTGCAGTCGCAAAGCTCTGGAACTCACTGCCTGAGTATCCAAGGTCAGTAACATCTTTTAAATCACTTCTAAAAAAATACTTTTTTATTAATGTCAGTCCTACTTTTATTAGTATCAGTAGTAGTAATAACTATTCAATATTTATCCATCTACTGTATCTACAGGAGGCAGGTGCAAGGACAGACACTAGAGTCTGTTGTAATCCAAAACAATTTCCCTGCAATAAATCCTTTCTGAGGCTGTAGTTAATGTTGAAGTTACACTGTATTGCATTAGATTGTGGCGGTGTTCATGTTGTGGTGTCCTCCGCTTGTATCTGGGAGGAGGAGCGTGGTACAGTTTGTGGACATGGTTAATGATTGTCAACCTGTGGCAGGACGAGGCCAGCCAGCGGGATGTTGAGCTGGAGCAGCTCTCACCTGGATTCACCTCATCGGTGTCGTGTATGAAGGGAAGACGTGTAACATTTTTGCCCATTCAGAGCAGCAAAAGGGGGGGGGGGGGAGTCAATGTGTTTGGCGGAGATAACAAGACAGACCTGGACAAATGTGTTACAACAAGAAAATAATTTTCTTCTCTAAGAAAATGAGAAATGAGACAGAGAGAGAGACTAATTTAGAGTCACTGGGTAATTTGTTTTCACTTGTTGTTATGGTACGTAATGTGCGTAATGTTGAATATTTGACCTTCAAGTAGAGACTGGCAATTACTAATTACTATTACTATTAATCTCTCTCTTTCAAACACACATAGTATGTGTGCACTTGTATACTTCTGAACCCTCACTGACAAAACACATTATAATGTATGTGGACAGTATATACAAACATAAAGGACAGGACCCCCATTTTCATGGTTTGGTCAAGGTCCCTTATAGTTGCAATCAAGGTAAATCTTAATGCTGCAGCCTACGATGAAATTGTAGACAATAGTGAGCAAAAGTTGACAAAATGTGGGAAACTTTGTGGCAACAGTTTGTGTTTGGCCCTTTCCTGTTTCAACATGACCGTGCTCCCATGCACAAAGCCATGTCTATTAAGAAATGAGCCCTGACCCCATCCCCATCCAACACCTTTGGGATGAACTGGAACGCAGACTGTGAGCCAGGCCTTGTCGCCCAACATCAGTGTTGGACCTCACTAGTGCTCTGGTGGCTGAATGGGAGCAAAGATTCCAACATCTGGTGGATTAATGCCCATGATTTTGGAATGACATGTTCATCTACCACATATAGGTGGAATGTTCAGGTGTCCACATAGTTTTGGCCATGTAGTGTACATTTCCTAACCTCTAACCCTTACCGTAACCTAAATCTAATTCTAACCATGACGTTAAAACCAAGTCTTAACCCTCAAACAGCCTCTTCAGACGCTGGATATGATGTCACAGTTTCATTTTAACACTTGATAAATCAGTTTTCAGTGTGACTCAGAAATGAACAAATATTCCAGTTTGGAGATCCAGTGAATTCACGTCACTCTGGAAAAGAGCATCAGCTCAAGTCAACACGTGTGTGAATGTGTGCATTTGAAATAATGCATATATTCATGCCACACATTAAACTTTCACGCCAACACACAGCGCCCCTTCCTTGCTACTTGAAATTCTTTTAAACCCTCATTTCCACTCTGATCCATTCGTGTTGCTCAAGACCTTCTGACACACACACACAGAATTATTGCTTGAGGTAACAGCTGTGGCTAAAGGATAAACTCAGATCCATGAAACGCACACAGACATACACACACACAAGCACACATACACACACACTCTGGTTCTTGGCTCGATGCATAACTGAAGAGTCGAGCTGGAAGCCCCCGAGCAAGGCTGCAGGCTGGGCTGGCACACACGCTGACACATACACACACCAGACACACACGGCAGCCCTCACAACACACACACACACACACACACACACACACACACACAAATCCACATGGGAATTCACACATAAACACATATGAAAATCACACACATCAAGAGATTCTGACTAAAGGAACTTGATAGGATAGGAAATGATAAGAGGACAAACACACACAAGCTAGACAGAAACTCTCCCCGTCTTTCTCTCTCTCTCTCTCTTTCTCCCTAACACACACACACACACACACACACATACCTTGGTGAATAATAGTTTAGCGTTGGCTTGGTTTGAATAATGATAATGAATAGGCCCTCTTACCTGGCATAACCACTCTGATGATGATGATGATGATACATATATGACTGTGTGTGTCCATGTGTGTGTATGTGCTTTTAGATTTTTGTCTGGTTTAAGATGAATGACCCACTAGTACACATATGATTATATTAGTTTCTCATTTCTAGACACATTCTTCTACATAAACAACAAACTATTCTTCTTATTATTAATTAATTAGAATGGATTAGAATAGATTCTCTTCTGGTGGGGCTAATCTCTTTGAGATATCGCAATAAATTCTCACATACTTTTGGCCATAGAGTGTAAGCTGACCTGACGTTTTCAGAATCAGTCTAGGTTCAGGTCAGTCCGGTCCCCTCTCTATAGCCCTGTTTTTATCTGCTCCCTCCTCGCTGTCACCTCGTTCTCCCCTCTCTCTCGCAGATCAGTGCAGAGTCAACTGAGTGTTGCCACTTTAAGTCCCTGCAGCCTACGAGTCGTATTAATGTACTGTCACTGAGATTTGGTGACCTGAACAGAGAAATGTGGCTTTAGAGTGCAGAGTAAGCAAGAGGGAGAAAGTTAGGGATCGTCCATCTGGTACAATAGTAACAGTTTGTAGTTAGAACGTGTCTCTATAGAGACGGGCTGCAACCTGAGTGTGATAAAACTACTACAAATACAAAGTGAATCGTTAACCCCATATTTTAAGTCCTCATACCGAAACAACGATCCATATGAGCATTTTCTGCCACCTCTACATTTTGTACTCCCAACCACTGGCCCCACACTCTTCCCTGATACTTATGGTGGCACGATAATGTCACGCCACTTCTGCCATTGCTACTGGAAGAGGACAGTCAATATCTGCATGACCGCAATAAATTGCTTGTCAAGACAAGTGAGTTCAAGGTAAGAAGAGTCCCAAAGAAACAAGTCATCTCAAAGAAACAAAGCAACACATTCAGGATTTTTACTTCAAGTAAGATAGTAGTAACAACACCAAACATCTGTACTGAATCAAAGTACAGGGTATCTCTGAAAATACATTTATTGCATAGTTTGAGGGCATTTAGTTGGATTTTTTTTTTTGGTCTGAGTCAGAGGAGACAATTTTACATTGTTGCACTTAGTATTTGGTTTGTTGACGGTATGTACTTCAAGCTTATCAGAAGAGAAGTAAAAGGAATCACATGTAGCTGTACTGGATGGCCTGTCATCCTTCTTTTAGGGTTATTCATCCTGGAGTCATGAAATCATATCTTACTTCATTAACTTCATCTCACATAGGACTTACATCACCAGTAATCTAATCAGCACTTTTTAAATTATTTTCTTCCTCAAAGGCTGGTTGAAGTAGTAAACAGTAACCAGAAAACTCTTACTGTCTGACCCTTCATTGTTTGGCTTTTACAACTCATTTCATAATACTAAAGGAAAAATCCGCTCTAACACTGGTGGAAATGTACCTTTCATTTCTGGGCCCATTTTATTGTTTGGTGGTTTGTTTTCCTTGAGGCAAAGTGGGCTCCACAAAAAGTACATTACAGCCTTTCATCACAAAATAACTTGTGGACTCCTTTGAACTTCACAGAGTAATGATGTACATTTGACACTGTAAAAGCAGCTTGAGGCTTTACTTTAAAACAAAAACCTTATTTTAATAATTTTCCTTACTACAGGCAGTCCGTTGATTAATGTTACGGCGTCATCCCACATGAAGCTACTGTGAAACAAACACACAATTACTGTGACACAAATTGACATACAGTACAATGTTGCATTTTATGCTTTAGTTATTTATCTGCCACTCTTTTAAGATCAGTGGTATCAATTTCAATTTCACAACCTGCAAATAGTGCTGAAAATTGGGATGTGGTGGCTAAGAAGGTCAGACAAGCAAACTAATGACCAAAATGTTGTCTGATCAGGATAAATCCAAATGGTGACGTGAAAACCCAGCGCCCTGCTGTAGTTACCACCACTGAGGTGTCAATGAGTGAGGCACTGCTGACTGTCACTGTATGGGGCAGATTTTAGATGTAAATGTGTAACTGTGTTGGCGTGGAGATACAGATTCTCATTAATGTTTTTGTCCTGTCATTAAGTTAGGTAAGATGCACCAACATGATCAAACAGCTTTTCCTTGCTGCCATGGATTACCCACCACATGAAATCAAGGGTCACTATTTCTGTTACTTCACCAAACATTTGTAGGTTTGGTATGTTCCAAACAGTAATTCATCAACAGTCTGCTTAAATTTTGGTTAAATTAGTGCTTTTTCAAAACATAGGTGTAGACCAAGAGTCCACCTGAATGACGTGTTCTCATATCCGGCTGGGAGCAAAACCACACAAACATTTCACTAGAACATCTTCAGTGGAATTCTTAACAAAGAATGAGCACAGAATAACTTTCAAGCTCCAACTTGACGCCACACCACATTTCTTTTCCCAGAAGGGCCTTGTTAGAGGGGCGCTTGCATGGTTCCCCCCATCATTAGATTGTCCGTGGTTTTCCTTGGAAATGTCAAAACAGAAATGACCCTCGTTTCCTGGCAATCTTGATAAACAGCCACACTTTATTGATGAAGTACTACGCAAGTGGACAGCAGATTGGAACAATAGAAAAGTCTGAAAGCAGACCAGCTGGCTTAGAGGGAGAGGGGTCAATCCAACTGTGGTTTGGACTCCAGCAAACCAATCCAGTGTGAAAGCACGCAGTGAAAGGGCTGAGACACCAGCATTCATAACAGGAACATTTTGGGCTGAAATGAATACATTTCAATAAAATCAGTGCAATCAGTGGATTTGGATGTTGAAGGCAAAATAAATTTGCACTGTGTTTTCACACAAAGTTCAAGTTTGATCAACTTCGACATTCTAATTTGTGTCGTTGACCGCTTGCAAACTGTCTTGACCATGCTGACCTTTGATGGAGCAGAGAGCTGGTGAGTCCAACATGGTGGAAGCTATCATATAAGCTGTCGCACAATCAAATCTCATATAACTCTGTTCTGCTGAATGAGAAGCGATGCCAAATAGAGCTTCCTCTTTATATCCACTTTGCCACCAAAAACACAACCAAGGAGCCTCTGCTCAACCGGTAGTCAATACGTCACCAAGCGTCCAGCACCTCTTGTGAGGACATGCAAATGAATTTTACTGTGCCACTTTGTCATGTGCATGGGCACTCAGTGGAGGAAGATGATTGGGGGAGGGATGAAATAAAGAAGCATCACGTTTGGTGAATCAGGCTGAGATAGAGACCTCATTGTTTTTTACAGTGCATCATTGAGGATTCTGACAATATTAAGGCTTTTATGGGTGATACCTGCACACCTGACAGCACAATGTTCACTGTTGGCTTCATCCCAGGTGACTCCTCCATTCCCACTCAGGGCAACATTAGCCGTCTCCATTGCCTCCACAGGTTGCCTATAAATCATTGCCATGCAGGCCAACAGGCAGTAATAGAGACGGATAGTCTCTCTTAGACTGCATTAATGAACTGTTGTTCCTGGAACCAGGACAGCCGATGGACGGATCGATACTGCATTGTTTTCTGCTCCGCAATCACGGCAGACCCGACATCAGCTCAGGTAGGCAATTAATAAGAGGGCAATTTACGGAATCAACGATTACTTAAATAGCGATTTTATAGATCCTCAAGAATGAATGTTTCCGCCGTCATTGGGCTGAGGTGAGCTGGCTCTAGTCCAACTTTCCTTTAGAGGCAGGAACAGTCTGCTCCTTTCTGTGGTTATTTTTTCCATTTTTGTAGCAAACATTCAATTTACTGTATTTGAAGATGACAAAAATGTACGCAGACTTGATGTTCTCTGTTGTGGATTACACAACATGAGCAATCTTCAAGAGTCTGCTTGATTTTTCATACCTTGCAGAAATGAATGGAAATCAATGGCTGCCTGGAAGTGTAGGAAAAATATAGGGGATTTATTCAGTGACCAAAGTTCCAGTTTTGACAATGTTGGTTCAGATCACACACACTCTCCCTTTCCACCCTCTCTCCTCCTTCATCCCCCTGTTTTTTTTCTACTCCTACTCTGATTCTCCTCTTCATCTCTCTACTTCCTCTTTTGCTCCCTCCTATCTTGTTTTCCCCACTTTCTATTTTCTCTCTCCTCTGTCCCTTTTCTCATCCGATCTCCACTCAGTTAATTTTTTCATTTCCTGTCCTCCTCCCTCCCTTCTACTTTTCACTTCTTTCTTTTGCCTTTTCCTTTCTTCTCTTCCCCCACCCCCTTAAAAAGACCCTTCCTTCTCACCCTTCCTCCTTTTCTGCTTACTCCCTCTCTCCTAATCTCATCATCTATTTGTTCTTCTTCAGCTTTACTCTCCTCTTTTCATCCTGTCTTCCACTTTCAGCTCATTTTTCTGTCTTTCTCACATTCCCCATTAACTCTCTTCCTTCTTTGTCTCCTCTCTCCTTTATTCTCTCTTCTTTCTCTTTTCTATTTTTTCCACTAATTTTTCTTTCTCTTCAGTTCCTTCCTTTCTTCCCCCTCCCCTATTTTTTCATCCCCCTCTTTCTCCCTCCCCTTAAACCCCTCCTCCTCTCCATCACAGTGTTTCCTTCCTTGCTTGTTCTGCAGATGATGAATGACTGGTTGTTCCACTCATCCATCTACTGGGCAGCCTCATCTATCTATCCACTGCCTGCCCACACACACACACACACACACACACACACATACAGTACATACTTACAGTACACAACAAAGGAACACACAAACAAACCCCCCTCCACACACACACTCAAGGTGTCCACAGAGAAAAAGATGAAGTGTAATTTGAATGGGCTCAGCCCTGCGCGCAAACACACATACACACCAACTCACAAACACGCTTCTGATTAAAGAGCCTCTATAGAAAATCAATACCTCCTTCATTACAGCCTTACCTCTCTCTCTCTCTCTCTCTCTCTCTTTCTCTTTCCACCTCCGTCCTTTTCTCTCCATCCAGGCCTCTCTCCCCCCTCCCCCCTCCCCACCCATTCATCTCCCTCTCGCTCAATTTCAAATATGCTTTGTTATAAAAGCAATAAGGCGTCTCACATGAAGTAAATTCGGTGTTGACAAATCATAATGAATAAACTGTGACACAACACAGTCGTATCAATAACAATATCAGTTCAGTTGTGCAGTTCAATTGATTTAATACTAAGACTGAAGATAGAAGTTGTCCAATGTACTCAAAATACCGATACTTTACACAAGCAGAGAAGCAAAGACATGTACATAATAAAGATCTGCAGTCTTCAGTAATATGCTTTAAAATTGAAAATATACATACAAAATATACAAAATAGACAGTTGAAATCTCTCCTGATTCAAAGTGACTGTCTTCATCAAACCATAAGAAGAATAAAGGTCTGACCACACAAAGTGTAATTCCACACTTTTTCATTTTAAGTGTATTCTTAATACTAATAATATACTAGATATAGATAGAACCGTCTGGATCCAGGGATGAGACCAGCAATGTTTCTAAGTGGGTATTAAAGAGATATTTGAGAGATTGAACATTATACTTCACTACATATTATGAGTGAAGATGTTTACATTCTCGTTTAATGTCAGTGGTCTATACACCTGTGTTAACAAAATCTATTGTGGTGAGAAGTTCATGTCTTCTATTTGGCTCTGTTTCGCATTAATTTGTCTTCGTCTCTGGACAGCATGAAACATGGCCGATACTAGCTGACATTAAAGAACAATTCAAACTCGCCCAACAAAAACAAATTCCTGACGACCTCTCTCCATTTTTCTCCCGTAGATGGGTTAAATGGCTATGTGATCGCAATCTCTACTTCTTCTAATCTGTTTACTGGTGGATTACAGCCATGCGTAAAGCGTAGCCTATACCGCCAACTTCTGACTAAACTACGCTTTGCAACGAGCCTAGTTTATTCGCTCCAAACCAGCTGATGAAAAGGTACATAATTTTTTTTTTTTTGCGACATTTCAAAAGTGTGCTTAAAATTTGCTTGACAATTGAATGGAAACACGGCTAGTGTAATTTTAAATAAAGGTAACAGGTACAAGATTGTGTACACCCCAGTCCCAGGAAGCATAGCTGTAAGAAACCTCCTATAAGAGAGCTTCAAATAATGTTGCCATGCAGCTAATGGCAGGGTGAAGTTACAGGTTAAACTTTGTGGAACTCATTTGATAGATTTAATAATCTGAATCTGTTCTGAAGTTTTCTAAAAATGCTACAGGTGTGATTCAAGACTCTGGCTGGTGTCTTTGCCAAAGCAATGGGTCATTGATATTGTGGTATTTGGAGCCATTCAACATTCAACAAACTAATTGATGGACAAATCTAATTTCTCAGAAACAAAGTTGAAATATTTCTAAGCAAATGCCACAGCAACACCCTGAAGTATTCTTACATTATCGAACAGACTCTCAAAAAATTCAAATGTGAATCATAGAAAAACTAGCAGTAGCTCCTCCCCCTCCTCCACACACTCTTATTAAATTATTAATCGTGTTAAATTTCTTTTTTGTATTTTAATTCGAAGAAAGTGATGTGGAGTTTGGCACTCGTTTTCCCTCCACCCCACTCTCTGTTTCACTGTCTCCTCTCTGCAGCTGTGGATTATGGGATCAACACTTAAAAGAGGAAATGCTAAGAAGTGAGGAAGGGGCAGGGGCTCAAGCACACACACACACACACACACACACATAACAACATACACATTGGATGTAGGTTTGAGTCTGGGGGCGTGTTTAATTTATCCCCCCAGAGCAGATTAAGGCCTGAGCTGTTAAAATCTGTCCACCCCGGGCTTTCCTGCTAAAATAACAAGCACTCCTACACACCTTGCATCAATAGTGACACAGTGCAAACAGTAATGTTTCCTGCATGTTTTTCACCATATTTAAAGGATTAATGTGTTTAAGCTGGTGAAAATGTGTTTGGAAACTGAAGTAGCTTTTCATAAAGAGACCTGTTGTTTTGTTTCTCTACAGCTGAAGCTAAGGTTCACATATTTTTGTTCTTGCATTAAATAAAACATGGGCGTATAAGCTTTGCAGCTGTATTACAAATCTCCCATCAACCATCTATTTCTATCTCAGAAAATCAGCTGATTTGTGTAATTTCATAGTAGATCCAGTAGCTCACAGTGTATAACCTGGTTAGTATCACACAGAGCTTTTTTCTCTTGTGCTTGTTTCTTTGTGTCATTGTCTTCCGAGATTTATGTGGGCAATGGTTAGCACTGTCACCTCACAGCAAGAGGGTTGTGGGTTCGAATCCACCGGCCGGCTGGGCCCTTTCTGTGTGGAGTTTGAATGTTCTCCCCGTGTCTGCGTGGGTTCCCTCCGGGTTCTCCAGCTTCCTCCCACCATCCAAAGACATTCAAGTTAGGTTAATTAACAATTCTAAATTGCCCGTAGGTGTGACTGTGAGCGTGAATGGTTGTCTGTCTCTATGTGTCAGCCCTGTGATTGACTGGTGACCTGTCCAGGGTGTACCCCGCCTCTCGTCTCCAGCCCCCTGCAACCCTCTAAGGAAAAGTGGATATAGATAATGTATGGATGATAAATGTGGGACATGACTGATTAAAAGAATTGCTTTAAATTGGCATCTCAGCCATGACAAGTCCCACTTTAAGAACATAGGGTTATATAGGAGATCTGACTTTTTTTATTGTGTATTATTAATTCTCTCCAGCTTTTTCTTTGTTTCTCTTTGTCTTTTGCAGCACCAGTCTTGCACATAGTTTTTACTACACACTACACACACTCCCACAGTAGACACCAAACATCCTGTACAGTATCACACAGAATGGACCTGTTACAGCAACATACAGCAACACTTGAATGCTAATGAAAGACCTAAAAGGCTCTGATTGGAACGCCTGTTCAATCGAACTCCATTTACACACACTCAGCATACACACATGCTAAACCCATGTATACTGTGCAGGCATGTACGCCACATGGGCATACCTTGGATTTAATTTACTCAGACTCAAGAACACACACACACACACACACACACACTCTCTTAGAAACACATGCTCTAGTGCCAATAATTGAACCCCCAATCACACACACACACATATACACTCAAGATGAACCTATACAAAGACTCAATGCTTTCCCTCGCTCTCTCTCTCTCTCTCTCTCTCTCTCTCACACACACACACACACACACACTCACGGATCAGTGTCTGTCTAAGCAAATTGTCATTGGCAGCCGATCCCCTCTCGCCCTCCTAACCAATTCATTTGCAGTCTACTCCAATCAAACCACAACGGAGATGGACGTGCGATGCGCCGCTCATCAGCTGCTTCATATTCACATCAGCAGAGCGCAGCACACATCTCATTCTAATTATTTTCTAATTTTAGCTTGTTTTTCATCTGGACTGGTCAGGGCTGGTCAGGAAGGAGGAGTTCAGCCATAAACAGTTTGCGGCTGGTGAGAATAAACTTGTCTGATCATGTTCACTACTGCAGGACGTCCTGAGTTGATATGTACAGACGCCTTTGGTTAAAGTTAACTCCAAAACACAGCTGCTGCCACACTGCATTTTCATTTTATCCTTTATTATGAAGCACTTTGCAAAGTCTGTTTTGATATTGGTGCTATAGTTTATTTAACTACAGCAAGTTTTAATTTAATGAAAGAGTAATTTCGAACAATATCAGTATGAAAAGTGACTTTTGAAAAAGGGCATTGACAAATAAAACTGCAACAAATCCAGTAAAACTTTGTTACAATAAGAATGATGTAAGAATAAGACAGAGGAAATAATATTTCAGTCATTGAATGATTTCATCATTTATTGCTTCATTTAAAAATGTAACTATATTCATTCATTCATTTCATATTGTCTCATTTAACAAACACACACAGCTGCACTCCGCACACACTGCACAACACACAGTCTTGGCAGTCGTCAATAAACAGTGTCATTTGCATATTGCATATACTGCAGCTTCTTTGTCATCAGTCTCACCACCCCCACCCTCAGCACCAAACTGAGGCTGGATTTTGCGCTAATTAGACCCAAACAAACAAATAACAACAGACAAACGGAGCTGACAAGGGGGCTGATGAGAGCTCACAGCCCGGCGACGGCTCATATTTTAAGAAATTCTTTTTATAGACTTCTTAGCCATGAGTTTCATGCAAACAGTGTCACAGACAAAAGATAAAGGGAATTTTACAAACACACACAGATAATCAGATAAATACACGCATTTTTTAACCTTTATTTATTCAGAAAAAATCTACTTTTATTGTCTATGGGCCACATGTATGAAATAATAATAATGGATACGGAGAACTGTACTCCTTATAAACAGGATATTTTTAATTTAGAGCTATAACATGTACATACACACCATGTAAGCTACAATCACTAAACATAGTGTATATACCTGTTGGGATCATTTTTGTAATGGTGGGGCTACCTTGCTCCAGGGATCTAGAGTCAGGGAAGAGTCCTATATCCTCAATGTTCCTCAAGATAGAAAAACTGTTTTGGTAGCAAATTCAGAATGTGTCATTGTTGCACAAAACATGATGCCGCTTGGTGTAGGTGTTGTACACAACCAAATTTTAACAAAATACACATTGGGAGTCATAGTTGACATCTTACGTTTTTTAATGTAACAAATGTTATTACCATCTACTGTATCTCTTAGCACATGAACTAAAACCAGCAGCTGAAAGGAAATCAAACTAAAATTGTACAGTAATGTGTAAAAACAGTGGTATCATACTGTAACAATTCAACAAACTGACTTCAAACACAAAGAAATGTTTTATACACTTAGAATGGTTTAATATGAAAATGTAGTTTATTGTTTCAGCTTGCTGCCATTTGGAAATAACTTTTATACACGACACAAATGTTGCCCTTAAGCTCAAATTCAGAAATCGAATCTACAATAATTTCTAAAAGCATCTTAAGGTGCACTGTGGAGTTTTCTTGTAAACAAAATGTCTGTGTGTATTCAGTGTTACTCACCAAAATTA
This sequence comes from Macquaria ambigua, assembly GCA_008360985.2. Taxonomy (NCBI): domain Eukaryota; kingdom Metazoa; phylum Chordata; class Actinopteri; order Centrarchiformes; family Percichthyidae; genus Macquaria; species Macquaria ambigua. The sequence goes on from VMKM01000545.1 coordinate 213,060, forward strand.
TTTGTGTATTGTTGAGGTCTAACATGTCAAATCTATTTCCTTTCTCATTAAAAACATTTGCGAGGCCTTTTTTTTTTTTTTTTTACCTTAACCTTTTAAATAAAGGTTTGGAACCTGAGTTGTTTACATCCATGTTTGCTAGGAACTAGGGTATTGTAACATACACAGCTTTTCAGAAACTCCTCTCAACAAACCTAGCCCCTATTTTTATTTTTATTTTTTACAAATCTAAATGATTAACAGTTACCAAAAGTTTTGTAATTGGTCTTGTAGATTGTCTCAGCCGGCAGCTGCGTAATCCTTGCAGAAACACAGCCGTCTTCCTGCAACAACTCAACCTCTCGCAAGATTTCAGAGTGAGACTTCTGTTTCTGGTTAAACAAAAAGGATCTTACTCTTTAACAAAAAGGTCTGTCTCTGTAGGGATCCTTTCCATGCTGCTCGTTCACGGATGCCAGCTGAGGCGATCTACTGATCTACTTTTGGTAACTATGAGTCATTCAGACCTCAAAATATGTAAAAATAGGGCCCAGGTTTAAAAATACCAGAAATACCCTTTAAGATGGCTCGTAAGATGGATTTCTGTAATGATGCTTTTGCGAAACAGGCCCCATTGTTGTACATATCATTTGAAAAGCTCAACAGCAATGTTTCCATCTAGAAACCGTGTCCCTGTTACTCTGTTGGTTACTGGTAGGTGGGAAAATACTTTTAAAAGATTACTAACCAACCATACAATCCACCAAGAACTTGCATGTCTTCAGCTATCAGTGTCTGTCAACATATTGGCTACCTGTTTCTGCCTCTGTCCTTTCTCTTTATCTCTCTCTCTCCACCTTTCTGATTGTCTGTGTGTTTCTCTCTGTCTTTCTCCCTGCAGGCAGCAGGAAAAAAAAAACACTAAGATAGCGGGACATAACAACTCGGGCTCCTGCCGGTGGCTGCAGACTGGCATTTCAGCTGATTGGCACTGCAGGCGGTTAACACTGCAGCACATACAGGATGTTAATGGGAACCACAGCCCAGGGATATACCCACATTCTGGACTCTGTGTTTGTGTCTCTGTGTGTGTGTGTGTGTTGTGTAATTGGTGGCTACTTTCTAACATTTGTGTGCAAGACTTCTATTTTCCATGCAGGCATATGAGAATCATTAAAATGTGTGTCAGTGTGCATTTGTGCATTTTTATCTATATTACCAAAGGCTATAATTGTACATCTGCTGACAGTGTGTGAGTGTGTGTGTTTGTGTGTGTCTGTTTGATTAATTCCTGAATCAATCTTTGCACTCTCTGTCAAGCTCAATTATCAAGTCTTGTGGCCTCAAGGTCGCAGGTTCGAAACCCGTGAGGAGAAAGTTAAAGAGAAACATTTATCCAGTGGTGGAAAGTAACCAGGTACATTAGAGTCATGTACTTTAGTGTCTTTTGCTTTATGCTACTTTATACTCCCTCCCATCCCACTACGGGAAATATTCCACTTTTTACACCACCAGTGGTGGTGTAAACTGATACTGAAGTTTGTGTTTGGTCTCAGACAAACAATACATTCAATGTCAGCTGTAGTCACCTTATCTTAACTGTACTCAAGCCTATTAATCAAACCCAAACCTAAACTAAATTATAACTCGTTCGAAAGCCTTGTTCTTAGTCTTTCACACCCAACCTGGAAAATACTACAGCCAATTCTATTTGTTATAGTGTACCGAGCTCCTGGACTGTATTCTGAATTTTTATCTGAATTCTCAGAGTTCTTATCAGGTTTAGTCCTTAAAACAGATAAAATAATTATTGTAGGTGATTTTAATATTCATGTGGATGTAGGAAATGATAGCCTTAGTGCTGCGTTTATCTCATTATTAGACTCAATTGGCTTCTGTCAGAGTGTACATAAACCCACTCACTGTTTTAACCACACCCTCGACCTTGTTCTTGTCTATGGCATTGAAATTGAACATCTAATAGTCTTTCCACAGAATTCTTTTTTATCAGACCATTATTTATTAACTTTTGAATTCCTATTACTGGACTACACGCCATTAGGCAAACATTCCTACACTAGATGTCTATCTGATGGTGCTGTAGCTAAATTCAAGGAAGTGATTCCATCGGCATTTAATTCAGTTCCATGTCTCAATGTAACAGATGACTCCTATGCTAACTTTAGTCCCTCCCAAATTGATCATCTTGTTGATAGTGCTGCAGGCTCACTACGAATAATACTCGACTCTATCGCCCCTCTAAAAAAGAAGATAATAAAACAGAGGAGGTTAGCTCCATGGTATAACCCGCAAACCCGCAAACTAAAACAAACATCGCGAAAACTTGAAAGGAAATGGCGTTCCACCAATCTGGAAGAATCACGTTTAGCCTGGCAAGATAGTCTTAAAATTTATAGGAAGGCCCTCCGTAATGCCAGAGCAGCCTACTACTCATCATTAATAGAGGAAAATAAGAACAACCCCAGGTTTCTGTTCAGCACTGTAGCCAGGCTGACAGAGAGTCACAGCTCTGTTGAGCCATGTATTCCTATAGACCTCAGTAGTAACGACTTCATGAGCTTCTTTAATGATAAAATTCTAACTATTAGAGACAAAATTCAGCACCTCTTGCTCTCAGTTGGTACTGACTTATCTTCAAACACAGGAACCTTAGAAACAACTGTAAAACCTGATGTACATTTAGACTGCTTTTCTCCCATCAACCTTTATCAGCTAACTTCCATGATTTCCTCATCTAAGCCATCAACGTGTCTCTTAGACCCCGTCCCAACTAGGCTGCTTAAAGAAGTTTTACCCTTAGTTAGCACTTCTTTACTAGATATGATCAATCTGTCCTTATTAAAAGGCTATGTGCCACAGTCCTTTAAAGTAGCTGTAATTAAACCTCTTCTTAAAAAGCCCACTCTTGATCCAGGGGTTTTGTCAAATTATAGACCTATATCTAACCCTCCTTTTCTCTCTAAGATCCTTGAGAAAGCAGTCGCCAATCAGTTGTGTGACTTTCTACACAACAATAAGCTGTTTGAGGATTTTCAGTCAGGATTTAGAGTGCATCATAGCACAGAGACAGCACTGGTGAAAGTTACAAATGACCTTCTAATTGCATCTGACAATGGACTTGTCTCTGTACTTGTCTTACTAGATCTTAGTGCCGCATTTGATACCATTGACCATCACATTCTATTACAGAGACTAGAACATTTAATTGGCATTAAAGGCACCGCACTAAGCTGGTTTAAATCCTATTTATCAGATCGATATCAGTTTGTACATGTTAATGATGAATCCTCTATGCACGCCAAAGTTAGTCACGGAGTTCCACAAGGTTCTGTGCTTGGACCAATTCTGTTCACCTTGTATATGCTTCCTTTGGGCAATATTATTAGGAAGCACTCCATAAATTTTCATTGTTATGCAGATGATACCCAATTATATTTATCGATCAAGCCAGATGAAACTAATCAATTAGCTAAACTTCAAGCATGCCTTAAGGACATAAAAACCTGGATGACCTGCAATTTTCTGATGTTAAACTCAGACAAAACCGAAGTTATTGTACTTGGCCCCGAACACCTTCGAAACACATTATCTAAAGATATAGTTTCTCTAGATGGCATTGCCCTGGCCTCCAGCGACACCGTAAGGAATCTTGGAGTTATCTTTGATCAGGATATGTCCTTTAACCCCCACATAAAACAAACCTCAAGAACTGCCTTTTTTCATTTACGTAACATTGCAAAAATCAGGCACATCCTGTCTCAAACAGATGCAGAAAAACTAGTCCATGCATTTGTTACGTCTAGGCTGGACTATTGCAACTCTCTACTATCAGGCTGCCCCAATAAGTCCCTTAAGACTCTCCAGCTGATCCAGAATGCTGCGGCACGTTTACTGACAAGAACCAGGAAAAGAGATCATATTTCTCCAATATTAGCTTCTCTACACTGGCTCCCTGTAAAATCCAGAATAGAATTTAAAATCCTTCTCCTTACCTTCAAAGCCCTAAATGGTCAGGCACCATCATATCTTAAAGAGCTCATAGTACCCTATTACCCCACTAGAGCACTGCGCTCCCAGAATGCAGGGTTCCTTGTGGTTCCTAGAGTCTCTAAAAGTAGAATGGGAGCCAGAGCCTTCAGCTATCAAGCTCCTCTCCTGTGGAACCAGATCCCAGTTTGTGTACGGGAGGCGGACAACCTCCTCACATTTAAGAGTAGGCTTAAGACTTTCCTCTTTGATAAAGCTTATAGTAGGGCTGACTCAGGTGAGCCCTGAGCCACCCCTTAGTTATGCTGCTATAGGCCTAGACTGCCGGGAGACTTCCTATGATGCACTGAGCTCCTCTCTCCTCCTCTCCTCTTCCTCTCCATCTGTACGCCCTCATATCCCATCAATGCTTGTTACTAATTCAACTTCTTCCCGTAGTTGTGTGCTTTCTCTCCCCTTTTTCTCTCCTTCTGTTGCTTTCTGCAGGTGTTTCTGCCTCCGGAGCTGTAGAGTCTGGATCTATGGTTGCGGCCACCTGCTGCCCCCGTGCTCCTCCTCTGCACCCGCTGCTGCAGTTGCTGTTGCTATTATTATTAGTACTGCTGCTGTAATATTGCTCTTAGTATTGTTTCTGTTGGTGTTGACAGCCATGCCATTGCCGCGGCCATTGCGTTACATCTCTGTGTGAAACTGTATTGTGCTGCTGTATGTTCTCTTTCCTCCTGCTCTCTCTCCCGCTCCCCCCCTCCCCCTTCAACCCAACCGGTCGAGGCAGATGACCGCCCACCTAGAGCCTGGTTCTGCTCGAGGTTTCTACCTGTTAAAAGGGAGTTTTTCCTTGCCACTGTCGCATAGTGCTTGCTCATGGTGGGAAAGGTTGGGTCTCTGTAAATATAAAGAGTCGGTCTAGACTTGCTCTACTAGAAAAAGTGCCCTGAGATAACTTTGTTATGATATGGCGCTATATAAATAAAACTGAATTGAATTGAATTGAATACTATAGCTGCAATGTGTGAATATTGAATGAGCCTAATTCATTCATTCATTTCCTCAATCTGTCTGATGTTTTTTCTTCCTTCCTTTCCTCCTTCTTACATTGATGTTTTTAGTTTTTCCTTTGACCTCCAAGTGTCTTTTTGCAGTCACACACACACACACACACACACACACACACACACACACACAGAGGACAGAGCCCTGGGGTGAAGGATGCTGAATGCTCAGTCAAGTAAGAAACAAGAGTGAGATCCATTTTAACCTCTACATCTCTCCACCACTTTCTCTCTCTGTGTCTTTTATTTTTCGGCCAAAAACACCACCCTCCCTCCTTTGCCAGCTCTCTTTTTCATTATTTATCTTTCTTACTTTCTCCATCTTTCTCTCCTTGGTACTGTATATGTCTCTCTCTCTAATTAAAATTATCTTTACTTGCAGGACAAAACAAAATAGGAAGCTACCGAATACACCATCAATAATCTCCATAGGAACATAAAAAAATAATAACTATTTTTTTCCCCTATTTTTTTAATATTATAGATTCTACATGTGTACACCAGCAATTTATATCAGCTCTGTGAATTCAGATAGCTTGGAAACACAGTAAAATATGAATGAAAACAAAAGTGTGACCTGTTTACTCTGATTTAGATATTAATCCCTCAGCCAGGAGAGGCTGCACCTTTTTTTTACTGTATCGGCGACAGGCTGCTGATATTTAGTCATATTTATGTAAATGTTAGATGTGTTTCCTGTTTACAAACCAAACCTACATACACCAATCACAGACTGAACACACATCAAAACGTGTCATGACACATCTGGACACATTTAAGACTAATGATAAACTCATCACTGTCAGAAAGGAATGAAATCATGAACATGTTGAATTTGTGGTTACATGCAGTTTGATTTTTCATGACCAATGATTTACAACAGCGACAATTACTATGATTACATGCCTGTTACAAAAAGAATGTGTCACTCAGGAGATACACTTTTGATCGCCGTGTATTTATGAATCATCTGTCAAACAGGGAAACCACAGGAAGAGCAGCAGAGGAGGGATCCCTCTCCCATGACGGACAGACAGGAAATAGATGTCATGTGAACAGAACAGATTCACAACAGAAATTCATAGTATATACAATTATGATGACAAAATGTAGATTGTAAGACACAAGCGAAGAGGATGGATCCAGGAGGACAACTGAGCAGCTTCAGGCGTCGCCCACTGTGTAGGATCTCAGGATTCGGATCTGTATTCCCTCACATTTACAGACATGACTAGTTTGGAACGAGCGACAGATAAAATGTCAGAACACACAGAAGACCACCTGCTATGAGAAGCTTGGTGCCCCGCTGTGCCTGTGGTACTGCTGCACACTGCGTTCATTGGTAGTATGCAGTATGAAACTGTTAAATCGATTTATTTTGCAGTATGCTAGGCCAGGCTTAGCCGGTTTCTGGTTTTGAAAAGCGGAAGTAAACAACGGCAAACCACCGCAATAGCATCCTCTTAAGCTCTGAAAACGAAAAGTAATAACTGTAGCCTTGTCACAATTTCTGCTTGCACATGATTAAATTGTTGTAAGTGGTACTTCTATTTATATTCCTCCCTGTCAACCACTGACGCGGTAGTGTTGCTGTCCGCCATTGGTGACCGTGTAAATAAAGTTGAAAACAAATAAACAAACAAAAAAAACAATGGGGACCGTTCCACCACTTTGCATTGTGGGATACAGCAGGCGAGGTAGACTGGTCCGATGCAAACTGGAGATTTTTTCTGAATCAGTACGACATCCAGGTATTTCTGGCATACTGCAGATTTTGCTTTTGTTTGCATACTACATGCTACATTTTGGCCTAATCAGTACGTACTGATAGTATAGTAGGAGGTTTCGAAAACAGCCTGCTCAGCCACTTCCACGCTGCCAAATCGTAGCCACTAAACCAGTAAGTCTGCGCTTACAGCCTTTTTTGCCAGATAGTACCTGCGTATTCTGTTGTTGTTTGTTCTGCTTAGCCTAACGCCTCTTCCCTCTGCCCTGCACTTCTGCCTGCTCCGGCTCCAGCATCCTGTCTCCTGGTCCGCGTCTTGCCTGACCTGCTTCCCTGCCCTGGACTTCTGTTTGACTCAGCCACCAGTTCCAGCCTCAGCCCTGGTTTCCTGCTACCAGCCCTAGTCCCCAGTGCTGTTGAAATAAACTCCCCATTAACCATATTCCTGTCTCCTCATCCCTGTCTGCTCTTGGGCCCATTAGCTCTGCATTGTAACACTCTCTTGTGAGCTCAAGGCTCACTTGTGTGTTGAGAGGATAAATATATAGAGAACATCAAACATGACTTCTAAACAGGCATGTGTGTCAACAGACAACTGAACCCACGCCTGTGTCGGTGAATGCCCTTCGAGTGTGCATATGATGGGGTGAAGGGAACAACACTCCTTTTGAAATATGAGTCCAGCCTTAACAACACCAACCATTATGGTGATCAACTTCAGCCTCACGCACATAAGCTCTGATTGGCTTAGTTGTTTCTCCAACAGAGGAAACAGCCATTCACAGGAGTGACACCAAAACCTTTTTGAATTGCTCACAAAACAGTCCACAGTGCCGAACCAAAAAGATCCAAGCTAACATTTTTTTTCCTGTCTCCTCCTGTCTTCTTGACCTCTCTCTGTCTAAATGTTTCTCTCTCAAACACAAGTTTTTGTTTGACACAGGAAGTGTTTAAACAGGATTAGCTCCATACAGTCCCACAGCCTTATATAAAGGCCTGACTGAATACTTTAAGGAGGCAATTGGATGCAAAGTCATGACACTCGCAGACACACACGCACACACACACACACACACACACACACACACACACACTGCTTATGCATGCATATTTGCTTGTACAAATATTTATAAATCCTGTTTATATGCCAAAATTTAAATTCAGGTAAATACATACAGTTGCTGCACACACACACACACACACACACACACACACTGAAGTGTCTTTTACAGGAGATAAGAGGACAAAATGAGTTTGACAGGAGGGAGAAGAGGAGAGAAGGAAAGAGGAGACTAAAAGAGAGGTGAGGACAAGGACAGAGGACAACAGAAGAGCAGGAATGGATTAAAAAGAGAAGAATGAAAAGAAAAGAGGCGAGGAGGAACAGCAGAGAAAACCAGAGGAGAAGAAGAAGAAGAAGAGAAGACGGATGTGAATGCAAAGACAGGTAACAGATGACTGAGGGGTAAACGTAGGAAGGAGCATTAATTTAGTTTGAATCGAACTGCCTAACTGACTGACTGACATTTGACTGGTGTTCAGTTGACATCTCCATGGTAACAGGTAACCATGGAGACAAGTGACAGTACAGAGAGGGAGAACAGAAGCAGTTTCCCCAGTAATATATAATGTATTATAGAATATAACCACAAATATAGAATATAACAACAGCTGCATTAAAATGCCAGTTCACCCACTCTCTTACCCCTCGTGGTATCAAATCATGCAGTTCTTTTATTTGTCCAGGTTTTTAGGACTCTCTTTGTTCTCCACACCAGTATAACTTTTAAATAGCAGTGTGTCTTTCAGGGTCAGTGTCCCCGTTACTCTAGATAAGAGTAGTACTCTAGATAAGAGACTTCTTTTAGTAGCAAGTAGTTCCAATGAAAAATAATGAAAATATGCCATGTTGGCTTCTACACCCACCAAATAATTCACTGTTAGTCAATACTTTACAGATATATTGACTTACACATTTGTAGTATCATTACTTCACTTAAATATTACTCCAGTAGAACAATATTTAAGTGAAGTAACCGTGTTTGTGTCCATAGTCCTTACAATGATGGTGCTGACTGAGAACACTTTATATTTCAGGTCACATAGCTGCTAATAGTTTCCTTCGAGAGGAATATGTACATGTTATGATTCTTCCAGGAAATGGCTATGTAAATCGGTACTAATTAGTAAAAATGAATAAAATATTGAATTAGTAAACTTTAGTAACATTTTCCAATTAATTTGTAGCATAGCCTGCAGAGTGTTCGGTGGTGAACAGGACAGTTGAACGCACACAAAAAAACAATTCCTCAGTTACAGAAAATGGATTTTTCAATTGGGAATCATAAATATATTGTAAATATAGGTTAACAAATGGATCTCTGCCACTCCACACAACCACACTCTTCTGTAGCTTCTCTGTCATTCCACAAACTCAGATCACCAAGCATACCAAGTGAACAATTTCTTCATTCCATATGATAAGCACCAAATTACAAAGCTTACTGGGCATTTCCCAATAAATAAATAAATAAATAAATCCATTTGGAAGTTAGGATAAGGACGATGTTATTCTATATTTTTCTTTTGTCAACAAATCCCATGAAAAGACAAAAACCAACAACGTGTTAGCTCGTCTCTCAATACTTTCCAATTTTCCTAACCTGTCTGTGGCACTCAGCCCCACTCCCATCTTTATTTATAGTTTCATTTATTTTAAAAAAGCTCAGTAATTTCCTAAAACAGCTGGACACCGTAGTTTTAAACAAATGTTACTCACACAGAAGTAAATAGTGCATTTCTGGGGACTATTTTCAGAGGCGGATTAATACACATTTGGTGCTCTAGTCTTTTCTTGGGATCTGTGACAATAAGAAAAATATAGAATAATATAATTTTTAGCATTTATGAATCTGTGAGACCTGGAAAATTAAAGCTTCAGTGAATAATGTTAAAGCATATATATATATATATATATATATATATATACATACATACATACATAGGTATATTTGACAAAAACACACCACTAGGACATATTGTAGGTTGGAACATACAAGAATTTTCCTTTAAGGCCAAACATACTAAACCACTGCACCAGAGTCATTTAGGGTTACAGTAGAGGATTTACTTTTGTCTTCATCTAGATGACATTTCCAGAAGTTGTTAAGACTTTTAAGATTTATACGTTTGTTATTTATAAAATCCAAAGTTCAGTGTCAAACCTGCTGTTCCCATAACAAAATGTGAGAGTCAAAGTCATGTTATAGGTTGATTGTTTCCTGGAGGAGATTTGTTTCAGTGGGTGTTGGTGTTTGACGGGAAATGTTGTTATGCAGCACTGATATGAAAACATTACACCCAGGAGCAATGACATCAGAAGAAAACGTTTTCTTCAGGTTACTCTGTTGATTATTTCACTGTGTGGATTTTTTTTCCTTGTTAGCAGGAGGATATTCTGACTTTGAGACATCCAGCTGCAACATCCTCTCTGGTTTCTACACGACGGTACAGGAGCATCTCTATAAAACTGTCAGCAAAAAAGACCCTTATGCTTGTCTACTGTTTGTGTGTCCATGTTCCTTTTATTGGTGTCACACAATCATAAAACCAGACACTAATAAGTGTCTGTGTGCATACATTTTGTATGCATGAGCGTTTGTGTTAGTGTCATTTGTTTTGTTTTTTTAATGCTTTTTATGTTCAGTTCCAGATATGTCCAATCACTTTCACCCATATAAAACCAAAGCTGCTCTCATGTCTGTGTTTTTACTGTGTGTGTGTGTGTGTATTATAGGCCCTTAAAGCAGTATGCAGAAGTTAGCATAATGGTGTTTATATTTACAGCAAAAGAAGCGTATTATCATGTTCACAATAAGGAACTGCACTACAGCACGACTTTATTAGAGGAAACCTCTGACACTGACTTTAACGCTTCAGCACTTAATTATAATGGACCTGTGTGTTTATTAGTGGAAAGATTTTTATGTGCAGGGGTGCTTATATGTTTATACAAAGATAGATGGTAGCAATTTCCTCTCCACATCATAAACCAGACATATTTATCACTTTACCATTGTTACACGTGCACGCGCACACGCACACACACACACACACACACACACACACAAAACACTGCTTTGTTCTGGTGCCATCTGTACTGGTTTGTACTGGATTGATATACATTTATATCTTGAGTAAGCCTGCATTAAACATGAGGAAAAAAATATAATGCAAACAAAATGTAAGTATTGTTGCATGATATTTTATGATGGTTCAGCCACAATGCTTGTTGTTGCTATAACAACCAGAGAGGGAGCTGAGCTGTTTGTTTGTTCTGTGAAAGAAATGTCAACAAATGATGAAATGTTGGATATTTTGATGACAAATGCACTGAGGTGCACAATTTGCCAAGAGGAGGGGGTGAGAGAGAAAGAAGTAGAAGCATACACAGTAAGCATACTAGCATGCTACGTTAGCATTCAGCTGTGTCCTAAAATATACACCAAACATACAATAAACCCTTTTAATTTAAAGAGGTACTGCACACTTAAGCATGTTTTTTGAGCTGTAATCTAAATGATATGACTGTACTGTGATAAAACACATCAATGCCGGTTTTAATATTGACATCTCTTACCAAATTTATAAAAACTGCATAGGTTCATAGGTTGAAAATGGCTCAACATGCCATCTACTGTTTTAAATCAGCCCTGAGCCTGCGAGGCCAATGCTGACATAGAGTCAACCAGTTGGGACCTTCTGAAATATATTTTAAAAAAAGACTCTAATCAGTGTCAGTCAGTCTCCCCAATGTCTCCTGACCCACACACTACGTAGCCAAGAGGCCACGCCTCCTACAGTCATTCCCTCACTTGATGCATTTTTCAAATATGCTGGGAGAGACGGTTCTAGCTGAATTTGAGGGTGTAGTTACACTTTAAGTAACAACATGGCCTTTCCACTGGCGCCACCCTCAGGACAAACTTAATCAATTTTCTGCCCCACTAGTGGTAAGTATCTTAAGTGCAACACACACCGGCAGCATCGCAGAGCGTCACGTAATTTCACAAGTGTCAGTTGATACATGTGGCACAGACCAGATGCAGTGTACAGACAGAGGGAATAGTCAAAGTACAGTAGCTGGGATGTGCCAATCCAGGGAACAAACATGATAAAAATTTTCATTAGCTTGCACGTGTCACATGATCCTTCCACAACATCACATGAAAGCATTTGATTAGTAGGAATTAGCCATTGTACTCATGAAAATGTAAGGAAGAAATAATTCCAATATGTAGGCCTACTTCTATTAAATAATAACAAAAGACATGAATGCAAGGCAATTTAAAAAAACATACTGAAGTTTACATGTAGTGGTGCCAGAAGGTGCTTTCAATTTTGACATGACAGAGTGACAGAATAGAGAACTGTTGATTCACTAGTGGTTTTTTTGACACAGAGGACAACAACTCAAACTGCTGAAATAAAGCTGGAAGCACGAACACATCAGAACTGAGATATAATCCAGAGCCTGTGCAGTAAGTCATAGGAAATAAAGACAATAAAACAACACATTCACACACACATTCACACACACACACACAGTCAACAAATGATGTACAATACAACATACCGCACACATCAGCAAAAATACGTTGTGTGTGTGTTTGTGAGTGTGTGTGTGTGTGTGTGTGTGTGTTGGTTTTGTTCTGAATTTAAGTGCAGGTCACACATACCTCCACATAAGGGCCTCCTTGCACGCACACACACACACACACACACACACACACACAGTCATCTACAAACACACCCCACATCACTATACACTGCCACACTCTATATCCACACACACACACACACACACACACACACACACAATCTCCATCATTGTGTCACTGTATCAAGCACACACCCACACATCACACATACAGAAAACACACACATTTTGCTTTCTCAGCCATTCTGTTGAACACACATGTATCCACATACGTACACACACACACACACACACACACACACACACACACACACACACACACACACACACACACACAGCGCCAACAGGAACAATAACAAGAGGTGTCAGGATGATTGACCATCCCATAAGCCTCTATGATATGAGCTGCTGTGTCCCACAATGCACTGCAGCGAGTCTTTGAACCACCACTTAAAAGTTTTCTGGATGGTCACCAAGCTCTGGTCCCAAACACCCAACAGCCATCTGTGTAAAACACATCATTAACTGGAGTTCATCAGTCAGTGTCTGCTGGCGTCACAGCCGACTACGTCACATGTCAACGACACGTCATGTTAAATCACATCCTCAGGAAATATCCTTAATAGAGTCATAATAAATAAAGGTTTAATCCTCAAGTGTTTTAAGGTGCTATCTGGATGATTGTCATTTCCATTTCTTGTTTCTAAATTAAGTGTGCATTGGATTCTGAGTGAAAACTTGATAGTGTTCAAAGCTTAACCCCTGATTAAAGGTGTTCTGTGGAGCAGTTCTTTATGACTGGGTCCCTGTTTTGTTTGTGTAGTGTGTGCACACGAGAAGCCAATACCTTCACACTATTCCACTGATCTTCAGGTGGCGGTAATGCACCAAGAAACACAGCAATGCGGCAGCAAAAGGCGTTTTCGCTCCCTGAGAGGAACTGCCCAATGGGGAGCTCCCCTGAGAACCACATACCTTCAACGGCTTTTTTTCAGTTTGCATTTGCACCAATAGGAACACTGAAGTGATGTAAGCCAGCCGGCGGGTGGTATAGCAACGTCACACACAAGATTTTTATATTTCGCTTTGACGAGTCAAAATCACGCTGTATTTCCCACATCGTATATATGCTCAATAAAGCCTGAACTTCACTGTCGGTCCATTTGTCCGTGTTTTGGTCCATTTTTTAAAGCTACCGTTACGAGCTGTTACACAGGTTTTTAAAGATGGCGGTTGCTGGTGCTGCATTGGCTCATGTGTTCGACCAATCACTGTACACATGCGTCACTCCAGGTTCCTCTTGTGCTGGGAGAGTACCTACTCTGAAGTAGGAGCTAAAAAAAACGGCGTTCTAAGAACTACGATACAACACAATAAAAAAGGGAGGGGTACTCCAACTCTTCTTAGAACTATAAAAAAAAGTTCCTCCGGTCCGAAAACGCCTAAAGACAGGGAAGAATGCAAGATTTCAAACTTTTGAGTAAAATCAGCTTTGAAAATGTTTTACGAGGAAATGCACTGATCACATTTGTTAGACCTCAAGGATACACTCAGTGTGTTTTGGTGAGTAACACTGAATGTAAACATAACTTTTATTTGTTTACAAGAAAACTCCACAGGGCACCTTTAACTCTAGGAGAGGTAGACATGAGAGAAAGCGGGTTCACAAAAATAAATAAATAAAAAGACATGATGCCACTTCTGGAAGTTAGTGAACATCACAGACTGATGATACAGAGCACAGGAAGAGGATCTGAGGCTGGATTTTTCCTTTTGATTGCCAAAACAAACAGCCTCCACAGCCTTTATTATAAATCGACTGTTTGCCTCATGTTGTTTTCGATCGAGCTATTGTTCCTTTGTGAAAGAAGAGCTCAGAATGTTTGATACAAACTGTTTTTATTGTTGCCACCTGCTAACACTGCCAGCTTCTCACTGCAGAAATAAAGCCTTTGGTTTGTGGTCACAATTAATCCCAACAACCTTGTTTGCTTCACCAAGACAACAACAAGAACAACAAGAACAACAAGAACAACAGGGTTTATTCAAGCGAAGAAGAGTAAGGCTGTGGAAAGAGGCTGAAGGAGGAGAGTGTGTGTGTGTGTGTGTGTGTGTGTGTGTGTGTTGCTATAAAGCGCATTGAAGCGAGGCAGTGTCAAGTCATATGAATAAAACACACACTTGTTCATTTCCATAGATGAACAAAGAAACACACGATAAAACTGTGCTTCTATTCTGCCACAGTGAAGGGGTTAGGTCACATCATTTTCCACTGTCAAAACTGTTCAAAGTCTTTGAGGCAAAGTGAAAGTGAGCTACAGTACAAACCTACTTAGCTTCATCTCTGTATCACTGTGACCTAAATACAAGGCCGGGCTAAAGTTGCCCGAGCTACAGCCCATTGGCTGAGCTGCCCCCCTGGTGGAAAAATAATAATAATAATGATTGTTTTATTTTTGTTGTTGTGGCTTTTTAAATACGATTAGCTCATAATTGCTAAAGTTAGACCAAATTAAATCACTGTAACATCCAAGCTTTTATTACATTTTGTTGTTTGCATCACGTCCTACAATATTTCCTCATATTATGCTATCACATGAACAAATCTTAGCTAGCTGGCTAGCTGGCTAACATATAAACAACAGGCTACATGCAAGATAACTCCTCAGTTACGACCATTACATTAAGTGTGCGTTCTGTAGACATACAGAGATCTGATGGTTTTGACTGCTGAATCATGCTACATTAGATATTGTTTTACAGTCAATACCAAGCTACGTGTTGTAATATTTGTCACATGCCTTAAATTATTTTTCATCTAAATGTTTTCTTAAATGTCAATGTGGGAAAAAAATGTATCCAACCATCCACAGAAAATTTACAAACCCATACGCTTGTCTTCTCTTGGTCCATATGTTCAAAAGCTGAAGCTAAACACACAACTTCCATATCATACTAGCATATGTTCTGATTTATTGGTGAAGCTTAATTAGGACATACTGAACACACAGCAGGAAAGGTTTGTGAAGCTTCTATGAAGGATATTTTTGTGAAACTGGGTATCCATTGTAACTGCTGTGAATCCAAGCTAGCTACAGCTGCCATCCTCCACGAAAGAGCAAACTAGAAACTTCTCAGAGCCACCTTTCAAGACTACAGGGAGTTAATATTTGATGCTGAGAACAGAAATCATCAGAGAATTCCTTGAAACACACCTTGGCTGCTGCATTTGCAAACATCCACCAACCATACTTTCCACATTCATGTCAAACTACTTCACCTTACTTAACTACTTAAATCTCCTCCTTTCTTATGTCTAATTCACTCACACATAGATCCATTTATCTACTGACATTCATTCACGAATTCTGCTTTTTCTTTCTTTGTATATTTCCATTCGCTGTTTTTCTCTCATATGTATTGGAGTGGATTTCTTTCCTCCCTGTAGTACAGATTGAACACTGTAGCAGTCAGAATAGTGTATGTTCCAGGTGTATTTAATAATTCAGCTTCTTATTTCAGCCTGGTGTGAATGGACTCCACTGAGAACTGGATATGGATACTAATGTCTCAAACACAAATTGGAACCATTGTCCCTTTTTTACAGCCAAAACTCAAATTACTGTAGTATTTAACTGTCAGAACCACGCTTATTACTTATTTAACTAGTATTTATCCAAGGAAAGTTTGTTAAGCATGGCGCTTATGTGCCCAGAACCATCCTGCTACACATGCATGCCTGGAGCTGACAGTTCCCAGCACAACCACAGTCTGGCTGGCTGGTAAGCAGCTCCACTGGAGCTGTTCGGGGGTTGAGTGCTTTGCTCAAGGGCACCTCTGCTGTGAGTTTTACAGGAGCTAAGTGAGAATTCAACTTCTGTATTCAGCTGGATATCTTTGGTGCTGCTCACACAAGGACAAAGATGGCAATTACATATTTTAATTCAATATAATAATGATAATAATAAGAAGAAGTGCTATTTTTCTTATTCCTGCATGGTACAAAAGTAACAGATTGTACTTATATTACTTATAATTATTTACAATTCATTTGTATTTTAAAAAGATGCAACTTACACTGAGTAATTTGGAATTTCATATAAATATCGATAATTAAAATTCCATATCCGTTTTCTTAAATAGAGTTAAACAAGCCCTGGTGATGCACTCACTACTCTCAAGTAGGAAAAACAAGGAAATACTCCCTGGAAGAGACCTCATCAGACACAGATGCCTTCCAGCGCTGGTAGGTTCCCAGTGGACAGCATAACAAAAACTGCCATAAAAATAACAGCAACAACAATGTATGGCCGAGTTAAGTCCAATCAAGCGGTATACTACCAAACAGATGAGCACGTAGTCTAATAATCAGACTGAATTGCCATGTCGTTTTTAGGTAATTTCATTATTAAGTCTGACATTGTGTCCATGTGAGCGACATATCCGTCCAGCTGACAACATTTTTCTCAAGGATCAGAAATGGTTCGTACTGATCCTGGCATGCTGCCATTTCATTTTATTTTAAACTGGATATATTTGTGCAGATATGGACTATTTCATCTTATAGCTGTATGAGATACATCTGTATTATGTACTTTTTTTCTATTCAAATACCAAATTGAATTTTGACTAGTAATATCTTATTTTGAGATGTCCAAAAAAGATAAGATATCTTTAAATGTGCTGAATTAAAGTTATCTTTAATTGAAATTATGACTGGCCAAAAGTACATTGAATATATCTTGAATTTGAGTTTTGACTAGACATAATTTAAATGGACATACCTGGAAGAACTCAATGGTTAATTCTTACTAGTGAGAATGTAATTAGAGATATCTCAAATTGCAATTATGACCAGTCAAAATGCATTTGTAGATGTCTAAAATCCAATTAGAGATGCTCAAGTGAAACCTTAAAAGTGTTTTTTTACCCAGATATTTGCTCTATTTGTATTTATTTCATTTATAGCGGTGCAAAGGACAACCTGAATGACAGATGACAAACTAACCTAACTAATCTATGTGATCTCAGTGAGAGGCTGCAGCAGAGGGGTTCGTTCCTCAGTTCTCCTACACACAATTCAGCATTTTAATAAGGTCTGAGTTTCAAATTATACCTTTACTGTAAGTCTTGGTTGTATGCATTAAATGTCCATTAAAAATGTAATTGCTTTTGCACAAAACATAAATATGTATCACCCCAAATATATTACTGTCCTTTCCCTTTATTAATTACTTAAGTAATTAGAATGGTTGCATTCAGTTTGTTGCAACTTGGTTGCAACTCTGGGAGAAATCTTCAGTCAGACATTAGGAGGGGGCCCTAAAAGAATAGGTAAAAAATATAACTTAACTTTAAATAATTATAAATTATGTTAAGATAAGGAACAGCCACAAAATAAAGCACTAATGGTCAAAGTGCTGATCTGGGAAATATTCTGCCACCCCAGCATCAGCAGGTCAACTTGGCTCCTTATATAAACAGCCTGACGCAAACTGGAAGTAGCCTAACCAATCACGTCACCGGTCAGCTTCCTTTGCATCCAAATCATGGATGTATTATAGCAACTGGATACTGGACCCAAAGATGGCGACTATTCAGTGCAATAAGAATTGCTCAACTGAATATGCGCAGTAGTGTTTCTCCCGCTGGCCCCGCCCGCAAGTTCCCGCTCGGCCCATAGACTTTACATTGTGATGATGTCACTGATTTTTAAATTGCTTTTCTCGGCTCGAGGAAAGTTTTACAAATATAAAGCCTCCATGGATCAAAAAATCAGAATAAAAAGAGTCCTAATGGACCTCGTTTGCAGTTCGAGGTGAGCGGCTGCGGAGTATCCAGGTCTTATTATACATTCATGATCCAAATGAACACACACCTGGCGCAAAGTGTATAAGAGATCGTTTTGTATAAATGAATTTTCAGCATTAACTAACAAGCAGCTACACGTTGGATGTTCAGTAAAAGACAGAACACACACAGCCCATGGAGCAGGACCAGAGCGCACTGGCCGGAAAGAGAGCGCACCCCAGTGCCTTCACAAGTTTGGGGTTGACACTTCTCTACAGTCTATAGCAGCAGACAAGACAGCGTAACCTACATACTGAACACTTCTTTTGAAGTTTGTCAGGAATGATCAACTGCTGACATGACACGCTCGAGGGACTAGCTGCTGGAGGTCTGGGCTGCCCCGGGCGGTTAGCAGGTAACTGCTAGAAATTAGGTGTGGGATGTTCATGTCAACATCAAGAAGGCTCATTTTGCTGTCACCTCTGAGACATGAATCCCAGCACAGTACTGGGAAAATCCCGATAGCCAGAGTGCAGTTCAGCTTCTTACCAGTTCACTGGCAAGCAGACAAAGGTCATCAAAGGACAACACATGCTGCTTGTTAGCAACCATGGATGGTTGGCTTCTGGGGGCCTTTTGAAAGTTGAATGTGTGACATAAATTTTAATAAAGGATGCTTCTCTCTCCCGGCTCCCTAACCTCAACCCAACTCAAGTGTCTACAAGCAAAGGCTGCAGAGACACAAAGACACCACATCAAATATTAAGTGACCAAGCTGTTTACGGCACAGAGAGACCGCGGCACCACCAAAGATGTTTCTGAAGCAAGAGTGAAGCCATGTGCCTCCACTGTCTAGTTCAACTGTGGTCGCATGCTGCCACCACTTTTCTAGAACTAAAGACTGTAAATCAGATTTGTGCAACAAGGTTTTTTTTCCTTTAACCACAAACTGATAAGAAAAGACATTTTGAAATGAGTTCTATGAAATTCTCATTGTCCTATTATTTGTTGAAGAAGCCTTTTAAAAAATGCTACATGTGTTTCTAACCAGAAACATTTTTTTCTTCGTGTTTGTCACACAAAAACAGGTATAACTGGTGTATTTTGGAGATCAGCGTTGATGAAAAGGAGTTGAGAGGTGAATGTTTTCCAATAATCTATCATTTTTCATCATTACCATCTTTATTTACATCTTTCTTTCAGTCTTTTCTTCTGTGTTTCACTTCTCCATCTTTGCCCTTGTCTCTTTTAATCTTCTTTCTTGCATTTGATCACCCCTCTATCTGCACTCTATATTCACTTCTCCTCATTTTCTCTCTTTGGATTTTACAACACTTGTCTTTCTCCTCCATCTCTCTCTTTTCATCCCTGTTCCATTTTTCTATCACACACTCTCATTTGCTCTTTTCTTCCTTTGGTCTTTTTCTTACGATATCGTCTCTTTTTCTCCCACTTAGTATTTTTCCCCTCTCTTGCTTTAGTCTCATCCTTATTTCACCCCTCTATCATTCCTGAAAATCTTTTAACCCTTGTGTTTTTCCCTCTTCCCTTCACCTCTTTCCCTCCTCTCTCTTCCTTTCTTCCTCTTTCCCCCTATCTCTCTTTCACCCAGCTTATATAATTAGCCCTTAAGGGCAACACTTTTTAATTATTTCCCCTCTTTCTCCAGATGAGTGTGCTTCATCATAACCTGCCTGACCATTTTATGTTATTTTCTGTTAAATGACCAGCAGGATGAGGGAACCTCCACTGCAATTTTGAATTAAATTAAATTTTCCCAAACCAATTTTCCCAATGGAGTCATCGGCGTCTGGAGAATTGCGCCTGCCTATTAACTTCACTTAATGTTCTAAATGTGCGGCTTGGCACTCTTCAGTGCTGAAATGACACCTTTTTTTCCTCCTCAGAATTCCCTGGAGATGACCGCGAGAGATGGGTGGGCGGCATGTGACCTTTTGACATCTTTGCAATGGATTCTGGGTATTGCCATGAGGTGAAAAAGTGAGGGAGGGGAAATAAAAGAGAGAAAAGGGAAATGTAAGTGTATTGATGTGTGTGTGTGTGTGTGTGTGTGTGTGTGAGAAAGAGAGAGCAAGTCATTGTCTACGTTCTGTGCCAGATAAAATCAGTGTGAACATGACAGAGAACCTGTAGAACTGAAAAAAAAAATAAAGACAGAAAGCCTGCGACAGAACAAAAGAGAACGTAGTTAGCATGCACAGCACTGACTAAGAACAAAGCGCCACCTACTGAAACCTAAATGAATTACACGCCGCGCTACATGCTTATGGGTGATCAGGCGGGTGCAGCTTGTCCTCTTACTAAAATCCTTAACCAAACTGCTTAAGGAGTAGTTTCAAGTCTTTACAAATGTATGTTACATAAGCTTCTAGCTCACCCTTTAAACAATGTATGGTTGTGAGACTGATCATCCTTTAAAATACATATCAACTGGCAGTCTTCATCTGGAAAATGATCCATTATAAATTCACTCGAGACGATTATTTGAAATGAAAATACTTCATGCTCATTTTGCTCTAACGGCAACCCAGGAACATTTATACACATGGTATGGGAATGTCAAAAGGTAATAGACTTTTGGAAAACTATTTGTGATACTATTTCTACCATTGTTGGTAAATTCATTCCCTTGCTGCTCCATGCATTGTTAATAAATGATAGCACCAGTTTAGAAATATCACTATCACAAGAACCACAAAAGTCGGTGGGTAGCTGGCATGACGGCCTGTAGATAGAAACCACCACACATTATCCAAGTGGGAATGGTTGCTTTAATTATTGGATATAGTATCTCTTGAAGGTTGCTCAGGGACACAGGATTAAAACTCGGAAAATTATTTTTTTCTATTTCACTCTTTGAGATTATTGGAGGCCTAACTGGGAGTAAATACATTGTACGTTATGTTACGGCAGTTAATCAACTCAAAATTTGTGAGGGTTTTATTTTAAATTATTTTAATTACCCTTTGTTTAACCCTTACGTTTTCTAATATATGAATGCTTTAAGTTGGGACACACTCAAGTGCTTTTCAGTTCAAAATAAATAAAAACAAAGTAAATAAATGGTTGTGTTCGGCAATGGTGTTTAAATTAGCATTTCATCTCATAAGATAAAAGCAGACTGGAACCTCTGGGAAAATAAGCAGTAACAGTAATAGTATACTAATAGTATACTCATTTACCCCCCCACCCGCATTAGATAGCTTCCAGCAGCGATCAGCAATAAGAGGATACAAGAACGAAAAGCCAACTATTAGTACGAATACAGCAAATAGGAAGCTGTTCTGTATTCTCTTTAATAGACTTTGTTTCATTTATGTTTTAGTTACAACTGCTCCCCTCTGTGGTCAGTAACGGTAGTGCTGTAATTCACTCACTCTTGGTTTACACGTAGCAGTGTCTAGAGCTCCTGATTTGGTTGTCGCCGATCCTTGTTTACAATGTTTACAAGAGCAATGGCTGTAAGTTGTTTTTTACTCATACATGTCATAGATGCTTACTGATGTGTTACTGAAGTGTTATGATTGTGTATGTTCTCAGAGTAATCCGTTTGTTTAGATTAAAGTTATGCTAGCAGTTAGCACGAACTTAGTAAACACTGTTAGTATAGTTAACGTCATATTCCAGAAGAAGACTGTTAATTTATCTTATGCAGCTATATTTCTTATAGAGTAATTGGATGAATATTCTGTAAGGAATGCAGTTTGTGATTTGTGTATTTTATTTCTTTTGCAGTTTTACTCAAATTCATTATAGAGCCAATACGTCTGCCTCTACTCTGTACAACAGAAATAAATGGCGGAAAATTATCTTAATGGATGGAGTTTAGCTTGCTGTCTGACTTTGTACATCATTAAACACGTAAGGAAGACAGTATAGAAGCAATTAATACAATGCAATTGACAATAACATACAATTAACATAAATCATTTTCTGATGTTAAACTCAGACAAAACCGAAGTTATTGTACTTGGCCCCGAACACCTCCGAAACACATTATCTAAAGATATAGTTTCTCTAGACGGCATTGCCCTGGCCTCCAGCGACACCGTAAGGAATCTTGGAGTTATCTTTGATCAGGATTTGTCCTTTAACTCCCACATGAAACAAACTTCAAGGACTGCCTTTTTTCACTTACATAACATTGCAAAAATCAGGCATATCCTGTCTCAAAAAGATGCAGAAAAACTAGTCCATGCATTTGCTACATCTAGGCTGGATTATTGCAACTCTCTATTATCAGGCTGCCCCAATAAGTCCCTTAAGACTTCAGCTGATCCAGAATCCTGCGGCACGTTTACTGACAACAACCAGGAAAAGAGATCATATTTCTCCCATATTAGCTTCTCTGCACTGGTTCATAGTACCCTATTACCGCACTACCCCAGAATGCAGGGTTCCTTGTGGTTCCTAGAGTCTCCAAAAGTAGAATGGGAGCCAGAGCCTTCAGCTATCAAGCTCCTCTTCTGTGGAACCAGCTCTCAAGTTTGGGTTCGGGAGGCAGACAACCTCCTCACGTTGAACAGTAGGCTTAAGACTTTCCTCTTTGATAAAGCTTATAGTAGGGCTGACTCAGGTGAGGCCTGAACCATCCCTTAGTTATGCTGCTATAGGCCTAGACTGCTGGGAGACTTCCCATGACGCACTGAGCTCCTCTCTCCTCCTCTCCCTTTCCATCTGTACGCACTCTCATCCCATTAATGCTTGTTACTAACTCGACATCTTCCCGTAGTTGTGTGCTTTCTCTCCTCTCTCTCTCTCATTCTGTTGCTTTCTGCAGGTGTTTCTGCCTCCGGAGCTGTAGAGTCTGGATCTATGGTTGCCGGCCACCTGCTGCCCCCATGTTCTGCTTTCTCTCTCAACCCAACCGGTCGAGGCAGATGACCGCCCACCCAGAGGCTGGTTCTGCTCGAGGTTTCTGCCTGTTTAAAGGGAGTTTTTTCTTACCACTGTCGCCTAGTGCTGCTCATGGTGGGAATTGTTGGGTCTCTGTAAATAATATTATAAAGAGTACCGTCAGTGAACAGTTTCTAAGGTAATGAATATCTACAGTTACACCCTGAGACAATGAACAACAGATGAAAATATCATGTAAATGAATGGAAAATAAATATGAAATAAGTAAGAATTCATCAGGACATCAGCATATATAAATTAGGTAAAATAAGACACTAAGAAGAAAGTAATTGCAAGTGTTTACAGCTCATATACACAGTGTGCAGCAGATATGCAAACATTTTATTTCATTACATCCAGCTGGTGCCTTCCTGTCAGCTCTCATCACTGCTGCGTGTCGTTGTACTGCTCGAGTTTTTAATTTGTATTTTTATGTTTGCGTTCTGCGCTGCCACAGCAAACCCTGTTTGCAAACCAAATGTCCTCGACTGCTTTTAGTTGAAATTGAATTCTGCATCCAACCCGATGTTCTGAATAAGAGGAGGCAGGACATCAGAGGGGAGAAGAAAAGGGAAAGAATGACGGTTTGCCAGGTGGTTGAATAGTTGTTGGTATAAATCAAACTCACATACACACACTGAAACATCTCTTTCTCTCGTAGTCTCTCAGTTTATCAAACGCTGGTACTGACTATCTTGCGTGTGTGTGTCATTTGGCATTCGATCATGTTAGAATGTGTTTCCTGGCAATACACACATAAATACTGGCTGTCCGGTGCCGGTTTCTTCTATAACCACTTTAGATGGACAGGACAGCTGGCAGGACAAAGACATGCAGGTCTATTTTAATTCATGAATCGGTTATTTCTAAAACCGTTTTAAATTAATAATCTCCGCCCTCGATCGCTATCGAGTGCTTAAAAAAGCTTTTACATTTACAGTAGCTCTTCTACACATCTGGGCCAAGCTCTTTTCATCCTCGTGACAGAATTTTCTTGGAAGGAACAAACTTCCTCCTCGTGAAAGCAGTAACAGTCTTTTCAGTTTGATATGGACTGTATGTTTGTCAGTGGCCACAAAGTCAATTACGACACACAGCTGTTCATCTCCCAGCTGTTTCCTTTTTTTTTTCTTTTGAGACGTGATGTGAATTAATCTTGGGGTTTCTTATTTTGTTCTCACTGGCCTCATCACACTGAAGCACTAAATGTCACTAATGCGAAGTGATTTCTAGCTTGAAAAGACACATTTATCACATACACTTTTAGCAAGAACTGGAGAAGGACTCTAGCACGCATTCTTTATAGGCCCAAATAATGCAATGGCTGCATCTGAAATCAATCCCTCATTCACTCTCACTGTTCCCTAGTGGACGCACACTAACGCTGGAAAAGTAGGACAATGTTGTATCTCACCTAACGCCACAGGTGTGCGGGCTTACATAGAAAAGAGTGGGTTCAGGTGCAATGCACAGTAAGTGTTAGAATTTAGTCACTTGAATAAGATGGTGGAAAGTAAATAAAGTGCATAGGTAGCAAGTAGGGAATGAATTCCTAATTCCTCAGACTGTATATGCAAAAAGCATTTTTATGTTTATCAGTTAAATTATGAATCACTCACGTAACTCAGTAATTCAAGTGTCGTCCTCTCTGGACGTCCTTCAATAGGTGCACAACATAACAAGTCCTCTGTGTGTGTGAGGGATGCTTTAAAAAGCTCAAGTATTTACCTAAAACCTGACCTTTCATAATTGACTCACAACAGCTCTCAATGGCTCTACTATCACTGACTGATAAATAAATATTGTGACAGTGAGCTTAATCTGGTCTTTCAGAAGGCAAAGAGCTCATTAAAGTCTGGATATTGTATTTGTTTTTTAAAGCCTGAGTCAAGCAACATCAGCGGAAAGAAAACACTCAGATGCATTGCAGATACATACATATGAATAGATATACTATAACATAGGCAACCAGTACACTGATTCTCATTATGCAGGCTTTCAAGTCCAGGCAAGTTCATGGGTATAGCAAAATACCACACACAATGTTTTAATAGGCTCTAAATGGTCACAACAGCAACGCATCTCAACCCAAAGTTCTCTGAGAACAGAAGAAAAAATGATATATACCAGTACTAATGCTATAAATCCAAACAGTGCCTTTCTAAATGTCTCCTCAGGTGACATCGATCTCTCTGCAGTTTAATATGATGCGACAGCAGGAAAATCTTCCTGCTCCGAGCTGAGCTCCCCTCTGCTGACATCTGAGCAGCACCCAGGCTGAGACGAGCTGTCAGCAGCAGTGTTAGGGCGACAGCCTGCAAAGTCAACATACCGAGGCTGACAACGCCACGGCAGAAACAGCTCGTTAAGGAACCTTATTAAGAGACTCCTCGTTAACGGGAAATTTCCAGCCGTAAAACACGTGCTGAAGTTCATGTGATTAGTCAGAAATTATATGATACACACAAGAACTGTGACACGATGTAACAACAGAGAATCTGTCAAAAGTTTAAGAGTTGAATAACTTTGTGTCTCTACCTCTGTGCTTAGTTCTTGATCATCTGTGATCACAGGATCATTATCACTGAGGCTCTGACACGTAATCCTTTCTTTCTTAGAAACTTTTTTCATGGAAATGTGCCATTGTGTTTTTGTGAGCAGCCACTGTGTAAGACATCCAACACCAGACATGCTTGAGCATATTCAAAGCTTTAATTTTGCTAACTGATAAAATGGAAGTTTTGGAGTTTATGTATTGATACAGATGGATGACATAAAGTGGGTTAGTAATGTGTTGTTCCAGCACGAGTCTCCAGAAGTGCTCCTTGTCATAGATTCTCCAAGTCCGTGGATCTCTACTGGAGGGATGAACACCGTTGTTCCAAGAGATATTCTCTCATTTGATGTTTTGATGAGGCTGGTGGAAAATGTTGTCGAACAAGTTGCTACAAAATCTAATTGGAGACACATTAATGCTTTTTTCCCTGAGAAATGATAAGCCAGTGCAGCTCAGTGTCCCACACTGACATCTTGACAGATATTCTGCTGTTGGTCTCAGAGTAAGTCGCTCCGAACGACAGTGTCAGCTAGATGACAAGTTAAATGTCAAATGTAAATGCACTGCGTGAGTGTAGGTGGTCAAAAAGTTTCCTAAAGCTTTCAGTGGAGTGTCAAAACAGAAGGATGGTGTTTCCAGTCCCTACAGTCAGCTGCATACAGACACAAACACTTATATTAAATAGACAATATTTTAAAGGTTTAAAGCTTCACTAATTAGTAATGCTTTATATTAACAATCAAATGATTATCACTCGTAGTGACAAACCCACAGAGAAATATCACCAAACAATGCAGTCCCCTCAGCTCTACAGAGGTTTTTTTTTGTCTATTATGGGTCATTTTATTGTTTTTCCGTCCTGCAACTCCACTCACATCAACCACCTTGTTTCCAGCAGCAGCAGGCAGCTGTTTTCAGTGAAAAAGCTTTGACAAACCCCCGGTACCCTACATGTACCCCACCAAACAGCAGACAGACAAAGTTGGCAACCAGCTCATGAGGAAAGTGGAACATTTAGCAACTAAACAGCCAGATATTTTTCTCAAGAGTTGGTGGACATGACTCCAAATGAAATGTTATCTTGTTTCGTGTCTGTTAAATGTATAAATAAGCAATTGTTTGCCAACATGTTCGCCATATTAACTTTATAAGATGATAATGTTATGTTTCCAGCTCGTTCTGCTGCCCCCAAGTGGCCAAAACTCAATTATTGCAGCTTTAAAGCGTCTATAATCAATATTTTTATAATAACAATGTATCAAATGACCATGTGAAAACAATGTGACAATGTGAAAAGGGTTGCTTGTAGTGATGAATCTACAAAGAATAATTTATTATCTGAATCTGCAGCTCCCCTCGGCTTTACGGAGGTTTATAGTGAGTTTCAGCTCATTGTTTAGCTGCCTGGCTGCAACTTTACTGTTTCGGGTTACTCTCACTGCACTCATAGCTTTTTTTCTTTTTGCATACTTTTTACTAAAATCTTTGGAAACAGTGTCCTTACTGTCAAGCTGTCAGAAACCAGATAGAAGCTCTAAATTTACACATAACAATGTTTTTTCAATATTCTCATCATTCATTAACCAAAGGTAAGACAGTAAAGCCCCTGATGAATCGGTACATAAACTATACTTCATATTTTTTTTGTGGTTAAAAATATAAATACAACATTATCAAGTCTGTATCTGTAAAAGTAAATCTGATTTTCAATAATTTTAATGCATTAATAATACAGAATTTAACACAGAATATCTAATTATTTTGTAAGACTACAAGAGGCACAATTACCAATTTCATCATACTATAATACGTTTTATTATTAATTGATCTACTTTCATAGTATTTTTTTTTTTTTTCTGGTTCTGGGTCTCCCCCACAACTTTCAAAACCAAATACACACGCGCGCGCACACACACACACACACACACACACACACACACACACACACACACTTCTGATAAAGTGAAGCCGACAGTAATCAGATGCATCCAGAAAGGTCAAAGCTTTCCTATTTCCATGAGGAGTCTTTCACTGCCTAAACATATTACTCAGTGGATTAAATTCAATAACCCCGTTCCCACACACATATGATTGAGAAATCCATATTAATACCATTTACACCATTATTATGACCCCTACTTTCATGTGTATTCATTATTCACAGCCCCACAGTAGGTTGTGTTTCTGCATATTCGCATAATCAGAGTTGCTCTGACCTCCAAAGAATGTGCTGGAATTATCCTTGATGACAGTGAAATAAGGGGAGTTACTTAGGTACATGATATAAGCTACAGAGACAATAAGACACAGACAGCTGACAACAGCCTTCATGTCAGCCTACATACATTACTGACAGCAGTCAGAGACTTTTGATTATTGCAACCAGTCGCTATCAACCCAACATCTCCAATATGGTGAAACACTGGAACTTTGGAGGAACTTTTGGGGCAAATCCAAGTAAAATCATTCGAGACAAATCCAAGTCAAGTGTCAGGCCTGTCATAGCAAGTCTCAAGTCCAAGTTAAGTCTTCATAATCAAATTGCAAGTCAAGATCTTTGGGCCTTTTCAAGGTTTCAGCTCACCGATAGCCATTCAAATGACATGACATCTTAATATTTTCCTTTCAAAGCTGTGTTAATGGTATTTTTTACAAGTGAGACCAAGAGTGCAGACACCTAATAATTAAAGACTCAAGGTGGGTGTCTTTTAACCATGCTAGTGGCATGGCTCTAGCAATGGCAATGTCTGTCTGTCGGTTGGTTGGTTGGTTGGTTGGTCGTTCCACCACTTTGGTCAAGACAACTATCCATCTGATAATAACTATCAGATGGATCGCCATTTTGTAGACATTTACTACTACAATGCTACTGACTTTTCCTCTAGTGCCACCATGAGGTTAACATTAGAGTGAAATACTGTATCTTGACAACTATTGGATGGATTGCCATGAAATTTTCTACAGAAATTCCCAAGAGGATAAATTCTATTGACATTGGTGATTGACATTTTTGGTCAGTGAAATATCTGTACAATGATGGGATGCATTGCCATGAAATTTGGTACAGACATTCATGTCCCCCTCATGATGAATCAGTCCGACTCTGGGGATCCCCTGACTTTTCATCTAGCGCCACCATGTTGTTTATTGAAGTAACACAACAACTATTGGATGGATTGCTGTGAAATTTGGTAAAGATTTGATCCCCTGACCTTCCATCTATCGCCATCATTATACCTGCAAGGCTAATAACATTCCCATCAGCCTCAGCTGTACTTTGGGTTAAGTGCTCAATAGCAAATGTTAGCATGCTAACACACTAAAGGCGATTTTGCATTATTTTCGAGTTTTGACCTGGCCATTTGAATTCATCATGTTATGGCAGTTTATGTCAAATAATAATAGGAGTAGCTGCCTACTCCTGCTGCAACTGCTCACTGAGAAATATTTGTAAAACACAAATCACCAATCTGAATCACAACTAGCTGTCGTTTATTCATCTAAATACACACACACACACACACACACACACGCATCCACACTTTGTTCAATCTGTATTAATGTCAGTCTTTGCTCTGTGGTGCCTTTGGTGACAAACCCTGTTGTGTTAAAAGCACATTAGAACCAAATTTGACTTGACTTGAATAAAACAGAACCTTCTGCTCCCTGGTTTGACCTTTCAGTGTTCAGAGTACATCCTTATCTAATCTTGTTACTGAGAGCTGCAGAACACGATGCCCAAAGGGGACAGAAACAGCACAAAGACCATTTTTTAAACAAATGGCATTATAATAGCTTTTTGTTTTGTCAATTCTGTGATGGTCTTGGTGTGCATTGTCCTGTGTCTCCTGTGTTTGTGTGTCTCCTGTTTCCCTTCCCCCTTTGTGCCTCCTGTTTGGGTTGACGTGACCTGGCTGAGCCTCCTCCTACACACCTGCTGCTTGACCTAATTACGCACACCTGCCTTCCATCAGTCTCATCAGCCTGCAGCATATAAACCCCGGTTCTCCAGTCAGTCATCGCCAGATCATTGAGTCAGCTACAGCGAGTTATCCTCGGATCATTGCCTGCCAGCCCGTCCTGGATCCCTTTCCACTCTCACGCCTCACCCCAGACCAGGAGCCAGCCACATCACCAGACCTCCCCGTGTTTCCTCTCATCGCTCGGCCCCGGACCCCCTGACGTCTTCCCCTTCTTCCCTGTGTTGTTTGGATAATAAACGTTTGCTTAAGAAAACTTTCCCGTGCCTCAGTCTGCACTTGGGTTCCTCATCTGTGATCGTAACAGAATGATCTGGCCCGAACCAGACCCAGCAGACTCCAACAACCCCGGCCGGCCGGCTGACGCTCTCCGCCACGCTACGGAGGATCTCCGCCATGCTCTCTCCAGTCAGGGGAACCTGGTAGGCCACCATGACCTAGTTCTCCGGGAGGTAGTGGAGATTCTCCGTAATCTCACCACCAGCGTGACGCGGATCGAGAATCAGCTTAATCCAGCCCAGGCAGCTCCAGCGATCCCCAGTTCCAGCGCTCCGAGCCCGGTCTTAGCAGCTGCTCCAGTTCTCCCCACTTACCAGCCGAGGGAGCCTTATGTTCCTACTCCCGAGCGTTACGACGGGGATTTGGGGACGTGCGGCTCCTTCCTGCTCCAGTGTTCCCTGGTCTTAGATCAACAGCCACAGACCTACATCACAGATAAGTCTAAGATTGCTTACATTGTGGGATTACTGGTCGGTAAAGCTAGGGCATGGGGAGCGGCAGTCTGGGAGAACTCGCCATTAATCAACTCCTCTTATGCTGTCTTTGTCCAGGAGATGAGAAAGGTTTTTGACCATCCGGTTAGAGGTAGGGAGGCTAGTAAACGAATTCTAAGTCTCCGCCAGGGCTCTCGTAGCGTTTCTGATTATTCTGTGGACTTTAGAACACTAGCAGCGGAATTGGGGTGGAACGACAAGGCACTGCAGGGGCTTTTTCTGAACGGGCTCAGTGAGTCTCTGAAAGACGAGCTTGCGTCCAAGGAGGAGCAGAGTTGTTTGACAAAGAAATTAGCTCATCCAATTAGATTGGATAACCGCCTGAGAGAGCGCCGCAGGGAGAGATCCAGATTTAGTCCTCATTCCGGCCCCTCCTCTGTCCAGGTACCAGTGGTTCCTGTGTCTAGCCCCCCATCCAGTTCTGCACCCCCCATGGCCACAGGAGACGAGCCCATGCAAGTGGGAAGGGCTCGCCTCTCCCCGGCTCAACGTCAGCAGAGGATTCGGGCTGGCGTCTGCATTTTTTGTGGGCGGGCTGGCCATTTCCTGGCTGACTGTCCAGAGCTGGTAAAAGGGTAAGCTCACCAGTCGGGGGGTCTGGTGAGTCAATCTTTGTCATCCCGGCCACGTATTCTTTTTGAGGCTAGACTTTATATGAATAACACGTGTTTTCCTCTTTCGGTTCTGGTAGATTCTGGAGCCGACGAGAGCTTTATCGACAGCAACTTGGTCTCCCAGGCGGGCATAGCGATGAAACCGCTAGAAGCTCCCCTCGAGGCTCAGGCCCTGGATGGGAGCCTTATTGCTCGAGTCACTCACCCGATGGAGCCTGTACTTCTCCTTCTCTCTGGTAACCATCGGGAGAATATCCAGTTCCATGTGATCTCCTCTGCGCATGCCCCTGTCGTGCTTGGCCAACCCTGGTTAGTAAAACACAACCCACACATTGATTGGACTACTGGTAAAGTGGAGAGCTGGAGTCCTTTTTGCCACTCCATCTGTCTCCAGTCGGCTTTAGCTCCAGTCACCACCGCCGACTCGTCCTCGTCCTATCAGAGAGGGCGATGAGTGGAAGACCGCCTTTAACACTCCCCTGGGCCATTATGAATATAGGGTCATGCCTTTTGGTCTAACTAATGCTCCTGCTGTTTTCCAGGCTCTGGTCAACGATGTGCTCTGGGACTTTCTCGACCGTTTTGTGTTGTGTATCTGGACGACATTCTCATCTACTCCCAGACCCTTGGAGGACCATATCGACCACATGAGGCTAGTCCTACAAAGACTCTTGGTTAAACTGTTCGTAAAGGCTGAGAAATGTGACTTTCATGCTGACTCAGTTCCCTTTTTGGGTTATATTCTGGGGCAGGTGCAGACAGATCCAGCCAAGATTCAGGCAGTGGTGGACTGGCCTAAACCGTCGTCAGTTAAGCAGCTACAGAGGTTCCTTGGGTTCGCTAACTTCTACCGGAGGTTCATAAGGGATTACAGTAAAGTCGCCTTACCCCTCACCAGGCTCACTTCTTCTGCTTCCCCTTTCAGATGGACTCCTGAGGCTGACGCAGCCTTCGTTGAGCTCAAGAGACGGTTCACATCAGCTCCAATCCTGGTCCATCCTGACACCTCCCGCCAGTTTATCGTAGAGGTGGATGCCTCAGACTCCGGTGTGGGGGCGGTTCTTTCTCAACACTCCTCCTCAGACCAGAAGCTCCACCCCTGTGCTTTTTTCTCCCGCAGACTGTCGCCCGCTGAAAGGAACTATGACGTTGGGAACCGCGAGCTCCTGGCAGTCAAGCTGGCCCTGGAGGAGTGGAGGCACTGGCTGGAGGGGGTGGCCACCCCATTCATTGTCTGGACTGACCATAAGAACTTATCATACATTCAAACAGCCAAACGCCTAAACCCTCGCCAAGCCCGGTGGGCTTTGTTTTTTGGTCGCTTTAATTTTACCCTTAACTACCGTCCAGGCACCAAGAATGTGAAGCCAGACGCTCTCTCGTCAACATGTCCCTGATGGGGCCGCTGCCACCCCTGACACAATTATTCCCCCATTTTGTGTAGTCGCGGCTGTGGGTTGGAAGATTGAGTCTGTGGTGAGAGCGGCTCAGCAGGCTCAACCTGATCCAGGTACTGGTCCCCCTAACTGTCTGTTTGTTCCCAATCCTGTTCATTCCCAGGTCCTCCAGTGGGCGCATGAATCCCGGTTCGCCTGCCACCCCGGTATCAGCCGCACCCTATCCCTTCTAAGACGCCACTTTTGGTGGCCTACTATGGATGGTGACACCCATGCTTTCGTGGCAGCCTGCACCGTATGTTCCCGGGGAAAGGCCAGCCATCGACCACCAGCCGGTCTGCTCCACCCCCTGCCGGTCCCAGGTCGCCCATGGTCCCACATTGCCTTGGACTTCGTGACTGGTCTACCACCCTCCTCAGGTAACACAGTGATTCTTACTGTGGTAGACAGATTCTCCAAGGCAGTGCATTTTGTGGCTCTCCCTAAACTCCCCACAGCGTCGGAAACAGCGGAGTTGCTGGTCCAGCATGTGTTCCGGCTACATGGCATCTCATAGGACATTGTCTCAGACCGGGGGCCCCAGTTCATTTCCCAAGTTTGGAGGACCTTCTGTCAGGCTCTGGGGGCTTCGGTGAGTCTGTCGTCAGGCTACCATCCGCAGTCAAACGGAGAGCCAACCAGGACTTGGAATCAGCTCTGCGTTGCTGCTCGGAATCCCTCCTCCTGGAGCAGCCACCTACCGTGGGTGGAGTATGCACACAACTCCCTCTCCAGTGCTGCCACAGGTATGACCCCATTTGAGTGCTCATTGGGTTACTTGCCTCCCTTGTTTCCTATCCAGGAGAGTGAAATAGCAGTACCCTCTGTCCAAGCCCACCTCCGCCGGTGTCGTAAGGTCTGGAGGGATGCCCGTACTGCACTGCTTTGGTCCTCAGCTCGTAATCAGCAGATCGCTGACCGTCATAGGATCCCAGCCCCAGTTTACCGACCAGGGCAGAAGGTTTGGCTCAGTTCGAAGAACATTCCCCTTCAGACAACTTCCCGTAAGCTTTCCCCCCGTTTCATTGGTCCCTTTGAGGTTGAGAGCATCATTAACCCCTCAGCTGTTAGGCTCAAGTTGCCCCGGTCCCTTCAGATCCATCCCACCTTTCATGTCTCCCAGCAAAAGCCTGTGGTCACCAGCGATCTGTGCCCTCCGGCCGTACCCCCTCCGCCCGCCCGGGTCATTGATGGCCACCCTGCCTTCACGGTTCGGCGGATTTTGGATGTCCGTCATCGGGGTCGTGGGTTTCAGTTCCTCGTGGACTGGGAGGGTTACGGTCCTGAGGAACGGAGTTGGATTTCCCGGAACCTCATTCTGGATCGTTCCCTCCTCCGAGACTTATCAGGCACACCCGGATAAGCCCGGGCGGGCTCCTGGAGGAGCCTGTTGGGGGGGGGTACTGTGATGGTCTTGGTGTGCATTGTCCTGTGTCTCCTGTGTTGTGTCTCCTGTTTCCCTTCCCCCCCTTTGTGCCTCCTGTTTGGGTCGACGTGACCTGGCTGAGCCTCCTCCTACACACCTGCTGCTTGACCTAATTACGCACACCTGCCTTCCATCAGTCTCATCAGCCTGCAGCATATAAACCCCAGTTCTCCAGTCAGTCATCGCCAGATCATTGAGTCAGCTACAGCGAGTTATCCTCGGATCATTGCCTGCCTGCCTGCCTGCCAGCCCGTCCTGGAGCCTGGATCCCTTTCCACTCTCACGCCTCACCCCGGACCAGGAGCCAGCCACGTCACCAGACCTCCCCGTGTTTCCTCTCATCGCTCGGCCCCGGACCCCCTGACATCTTCCCCTTCTTCCCTGTGTTTGGATAATAAACGTTTGCTTAAGAAAACTTTCCCGTGCCTCAGTCTGCGCTTGGGTTCCTCACCTGTGATCGTAACAAATTCACATGTAATGAACCATCTGAAGTCCCTCAGAGGTTCTGTAAGTCTACTGCAATCATCTTTTCCCCTTTAATTAATAAATGCTTATTAGATAATTAACATTTATTAACAGTAAGGTGTCAATCTATCAATACTGGCAAAACTGATGGTGGAAACATTCTGATTTGTGCCAAAATTGACAATTTGATAGTTGTTTAATCATCCGTCATCATTTGCTATCAAGTTTAAAAAAAAAAAAAAAAAAAAAAGTTTAAAGAATGTTTTTCTTTACATGTTTTCCATAAACTGGTAACTTTAGATGGACATTTGTCATTAGTTTTGACACTTTGACTAAATGGTTATTATATTTGACAAGATAATCAGGTTGCATTACATCACATTAGTTGCAGTCTATTTGGGCAATTAGGAGGAAAAAAATATTTTACATTTCACAAATGTTTAACCAGATTATTCAGAAAATATCTGATCAAAAAGAATTCAAGACTGGTCCTTGGCCGACTTCACAGTGTTGATTTTGAGCTTCTTTACTGCATGCAGTTACTAACATCCTATTATAGTGCTGGTTTTCTTTGATGAATCATTACTTTTTTTTAATGCTGTAATTTTCCATATGACAAGTCTTTTACCCAATTCACATCTCAAGAATGCAAAATCTTGCTTGAACCTGTCTGTTCCCTTTCACCTCGATGAGGACTGGTAGTGGATCACACGGTGGCCTTATTGACCTGGTCGTCAGTTTATTTTGTGGAGAGGACAGTAAACCTCCTGCCTGCATATTCACTTCATACACCAGAAAAACCAACAAATTAAGCATTAGTGCCTCAGTTTGACCTTTCAGCAGAGCCAAGCACTTGTGTATTTAATCCCTTTATGAAGTGCTGCGGAGGTGAAGGCGAGCCAGGGGATCCTGGAGTGTTGTAAAGTGTGGAAACCATGTGAAGAGAGACCACAGACCTTCATGACTGTGGATCAGAGTTGAGTGTTGAATATGGAAATTATGTAGGTTTCACATGAATTAGAGAAATTATTATATCACTCCATATGTCTGCTTTGTTAATAACATAAAATCCTTATCTTTACATCATCATTCACTCATTGTCATTTTCAAATTACTAGTTCGGAATGGGCTTGGTGCCACAGATGGGGTAGGAAGCAGGAAACTATTGAGACTAACACACTGTTGAATTTGATCTTTTCATGAAATTTGTTGACAGTGAGAGAAATATAGAATATTTGTGTTTAAGGGCACTTTCACAGTTCCTAACCTGTTTGGTTTGATAAAAACAAACCCTGGTTGCCTGGTTGCTGCGGTTTGTTTGGGCAGGTGTGAACACAGTAATCACACTCGGGTGCAGACCAAAACAACCACACTGAGACCCCATTTTGGTTCGCTTGGATTTTTCTCTGTGTGAAAAGAAACTAAACCAAGGGGAAAACGCTCCGTTTACAAACTCATCAACTGATTTGGACCAGAGCAAACCAACTATAGGTGTAAAAACGCCTTAAGTATTTTCTGAGGACTTTCCAATTTGCAGTGAGAAGCAACAGAACCATGAACCGTAAAACTAATATATAGATTTAATGGGAATTCATGAAGTAATGAGACAATCAATACAAACTCGCTAATGAAGGAATAGTGTTGATGTGATATGAGCTATTCCTGGAGTAAGAGCTTCAAAGTTTAAAGGAGAGTGACTTTCGGATGTATTTTTCTTTATTGTTAATTTTGACATCTTCAGTTCACCTCCCTGAACGCCACAGCACTTCTTTTTTAATCAAAGAGCATCTTATTTAGTGTAAATACTGTTGCTGTGTGTAACACTGGCTGACAGGCTGAATTATTTTTCATGTATTTTAAATTGAAATGTCACAACAAGGATTTAGGTTTCATATCAAGTAAAAGGCTGCCAGTAAATGCTTTTGAATGAAATACAATCTGCCTTTGTCAGGACAGGAGATAAACCCTGAAGACATTTTCCCCCTCAGTTTCAGAATACTGAATGTACAGCGTAGCTGTGCCTTGACAGAGAGGAACAAGATGGAAAAAAAATATTGTTCTCTTTTCAGCTAGAAAGTGTGAGAAAAGGCTGGCGACATTGTCTTTGACAGACAAGACTTTTGTGTTACATGACAACCGAGCAGGTTTGGCCTGACAATATTTAAAAGAACAGGTTGCAGTGGCTGCTGTAGCAGAGCTGAGAGATCGGTGCCAGATGCATACACATAAAATGCACACATGCTGAAGGAAGCTCAGAGCAGAAAAGATGCAGAAAAAGGAAGCAGAAAAGACAGGATTTGAGGACCTTAATAATTGAGTTGTCATGTATTCTCAAAAAGGAAATTCAGTACTTATACAAAATGTACATGTGTAAAAACATAGATAGAATTACGTACTGTGTGTTTATAAGTGATTCTGCACTGCAATCACGTTTTTTCTTTTGCATGTATTTTCTGTAGCTACTGATGTCTATGGTCTTACATGATTGGAGTCTGATTTAACCTTCAAACTACTTAACACACACACACACACACACACACACACACGGCTCAGCATGAAACATATGAGCTCATTTGCTGTAAGGGGAAAGAACTTGCACACATAAAAGCATAAAAGAATAAAAGAGAGGGAATGAAAACGAGCTGTGTATTTGGAAAAAAATTACAAATGTACAAAATTACACATGCATAAAATTTCATGTCACGCTCTTGCAAATATAATTATATGCATTCCCAATCCATTTTGCACATTTGTGCATCTCTTTGGGGGGTCAGACATTAAACACACAGAAACACTGGATCTTCTTGGCTTCAGCAGCTTAAGTCTTTTCTACATGTTCTTTGATGCTTTGAACCTAATCTACATTCATACTGCTACACAGTGACACACTCAAACTGACACATTGTACACATCCAAGCCAAATGTCATTCAACAGGAAACATTTTAGTTGAATTGCTCTGAGTAAACACAACTTAAATTCTAAAGCCCTGCTAGCGACTCCTAGAGGCTCCAATGCTCATTATAACGCAGTCAGGAGATCCAGAAGGTCAACACACTGTTGAATTAGCTTTTCTTTCAGCCATATATTATCCTGGTTCCAGACCTCTGAATCAATACCCACATCTTTGATTTGTTCAGCGATTCAAATAGGCTGGACGTTGTGCTCATGACAGCTGCTTTCTCCAATTGTAGACACAGTCGACCAATCACCTTCCTACATGGCTAGCTAGCTAGCTACATACAAAAGTAGTGACATGAAAATGGTGTAAACCATGGATGAGATAGACACAGATGTACGTGTTGTAAGTTCATTTACAGAAATAATAAGTCTCAAAAGTGCCATATTTCTAAAATCAGTTAAAAAAAAATTTAAAAATCAAAACAATGTTACATTAGCTGCTCCATGGCAACCGCTGCCACACCTTCTGTGCCGGCTGAAAATGACAACAGCAGGACGGATACTTCAGTCACTGCTAACTGGTAAAAGCATAGGGTTTGAATATACACAGTAAATATGTTAACCTTTCCAGTTGTCCTTGAGATATCCTGCTCTGGACAGACGGACCAATCTTACTACATCAGACCAAAAACAGCACTGCATTAAAAAAGACATCTCCCTGCCTTGGTTAGGGTATGTTCCTATGCTGCGGGCTCATTGAAATGAATGGAGAGGCTGCAATTTTTGATGCACTAATAATGTTGGTCTGACAATGGCCCACGAGAGGTGATTTTGGAAATCATAATCACACAATTGCCAGACCAGCCCTCCACAAAAATACAGCTGTATAGGTCATCTGAGCAAACAGCTCATAACGACCCATTTTTATGTTATTGTTAGGCGGCGACCTCTAGTGGCCATAGTAATTGATTGATTAATTGATGGGAGCAAAGGAGGAAGTCAGGTAGTATAAGCGACAAGTCAAGTCTGCATAGGGAGGATGCTGTGGTGGATGGATGGGTCAAACACAGGACTTTCACCCAGGAGACTGCTGTTTGCGTCCCGTCTGAAACCAAAAGTCAACGTTGATTTATTTTAACTTACGTCAGATCATAACGTTAAGTTACATAAGTTAAGTTAGTAAGTCATGTGACGTAAGCCGAAGTCACGTGACATAACTTAACTTACGTACGTAACTTAACTTACAATCAAGTAGCAGTTTTGGTGCCAAAATCTAACCAAACTGCAACCGTTTCACAACGTTACCTACATGTTTATTATTGTTACCATGACAACGAAGGTCCAGTACGCCTGCCGCTGGTACTCTCCAATGGTCATATGTTGTTATGGGAGTAATTGGCAAACGACCTATTCTGCTGTTTAGGTATGAGGAGGAGTTGGAATTGCAGGTGTGTCTAAAAGGAACTAGCAGGAAATTCCACATTCAAAAATATAATGTCACATGCTTGTAAATATACACTTATTCCATATATTTAAAAACCATTCAGCTACATCTGTGTTCAAAATGGGCAAAATGAAGGTCCACTGGTCATTTGAGCCTGATTGAACTGTCACATTATTCTACACACACACACCCACACACACACACACACACACACACACACACACACACACACGTGCAGGTCCACATTAACACACATATTGTCACAAACCCTGACCCTAACCATCCTCCCTGTGTGTGTGGAGGTGAGCTGACGTCTGGATATGCTCTGTGATTTGTGAGGCTGTTTTCAATGCAGGAGGCTGCAGGAACAGATTAAACTATAACTCACGCAGATATGCATGAGGCATGGTGGCCGCAAATGCACACATCAAACACACACACATATCTATAAGAAAACACACACACAGGCTGCATCAGACACCACGAATGGTCGACAAACTGCACCTAAACTGCGCTAATTCAGTCTGAGGACTTCTTTCTTTCCTTGTGTCCTTCCTTTTTATTCGCTGAACCCTTCCCCCTCCCTCCTTTCTTACTTTTTAACACATGCTAATTCAATGTATAAATCATAGCAGCCGAAATGCAGCGTAGACAAGGCTCAAATTAACAATTCAATGCCTTATATTGTGTAATCAGTCATAGATTAACATGATGCATGCACACACACACAAATGTGTTGGAGCAGATTTGTTCTCAGGGAAGTTCTTCCTCTTATTTTGCCTCCTCTTTTCAATTACTCATCCCTTTATCCCTTCATCTCCTGCACTCACTTACATGAGGATGGACTGCTGGGAAATGCAGCATGTGTTGCAATTTATTAACATGAGGAATATAAAACCACACCTGAAATTGCTCCATGTTGCGCTATAGGATTTTATAACTAAACTATAACCATTCAGTTTAGAGTCTTACAGGTAAAACATTAGACTCATGTAGCTGTTATAGGAGCTGAGTGTACTGTCTTACCAAAAACCACCTTTCTTTTTGCATTTTTCACCTCTATCAAGTAGGTTATGTTATTTTGCTTATTTTTCGTCTGCTAGCGGATTAGCAAAAAAAAAAAAGAAACTACTGATATGTGGCTATCCATAAAGCACTTTATGTTTTGGCTCATAATTCCTTAACCATGAGATGAAGAAGCCTTTTTTTGTTGTTGTTTTAACTGGATTTCTTCTTCAAAGACAAATCTTTTATTTTAGGCCACGCTCACTTTTCCAGTTTGTCCAGTACTTTGGTTTATGACCAAATTCCTGCAAAACGAATGACAGTTCCATCAGGCTAAGCTGTACTTTTTTTGTGCAAATTAGCAAAACATGCCATAGTAAGAAGGTGACTGTGGTAAACATTATACACATTAGCATGTTAACATTGTAACATTAGCATTTAGCTCAAAGCATCTCCTGATCTGATTCAGAACATTTTCTTAATATTTCTGTGCAAATTCCATGTTTCTCAGGATTTACAACTGTAAGCCATCTGTGCATCCTGTTTTCCTTGACAGCTGATATCCATAAGTTTAAATGTCTTGGTCTGTTTCCCGAGAGAATAGTAAACCTGGGCCCTTCTGGTCTGCATGCTTGCTCACACAGCTATCAAGGCTGACACATAACTACACCTGCACATTATCACATATATGACTCATCCACGAATAAAACGACAGCAGTCTGCAAGGCCTAACAGGGTAATTTTGTGACCACTCTACTTCTACTTTGTCGTCAAGGTATGAAGTGAGATGCGTCATATGTTAAGATTAGACAGTTGTTGAGGCTGTTGAGCAGCCACCCGTAAGTCTTTAGTCTGAGTAAGCGGACGTGGGCTGCTGCAGACCTTCCATTTATGGTTAAAAGCATTTTATCAAATCTGAAGGAATCAGTGTGCTTCAAACAAAGTGCTTGTCAAATCATTAAACAACATCTGAAATCCCCCCTTTTATACGGCAGAACCCATTTTCTTTTAAGGACTTCTCGTCCGTGTTTGTTTAAAAGCTGAGGTTCAAAGATCTTAAGATTCACGTGACATGAAATCTCCATACTACTAAATGGACTTTGTTGTGAGATTGTTTTCTCAACTGCTTTTTCCAGGGTCAATGATGAACTCTGGCCCTCAGCTTTTAAGGCAACAGAGACGAGAAGTCCTTAAAGTGCTCAGAAAATGTAAAATTTGAATGCAATCCTATGACAACTGGGCATTTTTCCTTCCTTCACATTCAAAATGAAATCCCATCTGATCCGAGCTAATTCAGCATGTTTGAAAAGTATTTTCTTCCTCATTTGTTCCTTATTTCCTTCCTTGTTCACATCTTTCCCTTCCGTCCATCCTTCCTACTTTCTTTTCCTTCTTTCAGTTAGACCTTCCTTCCTTCTTTCCTTGAATACTTCCCTTCCTTAATTAATTTACTCATTTACTCCTCCCTCTGTGCAGTGAGAGGCATATTGGTATTGGAAAACGAACCTGATTAAAATCACTATCCTTCCTTCAATTTCTGTCTTTCCTGCATTCATTCATTCGTTCGCTAAGTGAGGGTACAACCCAGGGAAAGGTTAATTCAGCCTAATTGAAGGAACTTTTTTCCGTCTTTCCTGCCTCCTTTCCTTCATTCAATCAGTTAAACTGGCACAGCAAAATGACTCCAGTGACTCTGTCCTCATGAAGAGCTCTTACTGGAAATTGGCTTTCTTACGCCATTTCTGTGTCTGAGTTGGAATGACGCTCACTTCTGATAGTCTTTGATTAAACAAAGCAGAAGAAAATAACCAAAGGTGCACTCGTCAAGTCACGCACACATATATCATAATCTACAGCACACTTTAATGCAGTTAAACCCTCTTCTCCATATTCTATGTTGAATTCAGATAAAGCATTTCTGTTCGGGTCTTTCTTGTTGTGTAAAACAAAATACCCATCTGTTGCCTTAAGCTTTTTCCCATTTAATCTAATATAATATGGTCATCCTGGAATATCATTGAATTTTCGGGTTTATTTCAGGTAGGCCAGGTCAGGGGATTTTGAGGACTTTCATTAAATTAATTCCCAGGGGTCATATTCACAAAAGACGTGGGTATTCACCAGGCAGGGAATATTCAGGGCTGAAGATGCTATCAAGTTGCATTATGGGAAGTGTAGTGATTTTGGAGCTTGACCCATACTAGAGTCTGTATGGTCAGTCTGTCTGAAAGCAAATGTCAGTTAATTCAGTGACTTATTCATCTAGTCTTCTACGCATAATCTTACTAGTTAGAACATCAAATTAATGACATCATAATACATCATGATGACCCATAGTTTTTTTATATACAGTTAACTGCAGACACTTTGTGCTATCTTTGCACTCTTCCCTGCTTCGCTGCCTTCTCACTGTATCCATTTAAACAGCTGATAAAACACTTTGGTAGATGGTGGTCTCCTTAGGGAAAGAAAGAGTATTTATTCACACAGAGACGAAAGAAAAATATATATATAGAGAGAGAGGGAATCTACTTATTGAAGAGTTGATGTATCATGGATTTTGCTGACCAGCAAATTTCCACTGTGGGGACTGAGAAAGTAATCTTTCTCAAAATAAAACTTTAGTTATCATTTTTCATGTGAGGAATGCATGAGAGTCCACTCCTTGGTTAATTTGATGAGACTCCATTTATTCTCCACAGAGCCGGCTGAGAGGCCAGCAGATTTTCTCACCACTTTTAAGAGAAGTAAAGTTTTAACACCGAAGCCTCTCTGCTCTGTTAGAGACCATGGTGCAGTTGCTCTTGATGCTTTCTGTGTGGAGTCCCAAGGTGTAGATGATGTTTCAGCACAAATCCGTGTCTGTTGCATCCCTGACACCACTGAAATCCTGGTAAGCCTTGGAGGAGTAAACTACCCTGTAAACATTCCTGGACAGCAAGTTCTCATACCAAATCAACATATAGTGAGTGCCATCCAAAACGATCCATGTGACTGCTCCAACACAACTCAAGTGCTTTCACATCTCCCACCTCTATACTTCAGGTCTGCTTAACTTTAGGCCAGTAAAACTGGTGAAAATTAACCAACATTGACTGTTGGTAGCAGAATGGATGCAAACTACATTCCGACCTCAGACCTCCTAGATTTTTTGTAGCAATATAACAACGTCATAGTACTTCTGCCTTTGCTACTGAGAGAGGAGGACAACAAGAGTCCACTTGTCAGACAAAGGGAACCATAAGTTATTTTAAGTGACCAATGCCGTCCTCCTTGAATATCGACTCTTTTCACACACACACAACCCTGACATGAAAAGTTCAAGATTGATGGATAAATGTAAAAAATATGTGGTCATGTGACACACCACAAGCAAACACATCACTTAGAGGTTCCTGCAGATGGATTAAATGTTTCTGGCAGACAGATGGATAGATAATAAAACAGACAGTCCTGACAGTGTGACTAACCTGACAGATCGAAAAGGTGCAGATAAACTTGGGGGGGTTCCAGAGACCGTGGGTGGTGGCTGGATGAGAGGACCAGGTTTTGGGATGAATGGACAGATGATAGATGGAGGAAATGGGAGCCAAAGCATTTGGCAGCAGTTGAGCCGCGGGTATCGACAGGGCAATGCTTTATGGGATAAGATGCATCACTAATGCAGCCAAGTGGAGAAACACACAGACAGCCACGGAAATGAACTAACTGCAAATAATGAGGCCGGTTGATAATTATCATCATTTACAAGCACACCTCGCTCTTTCCTTAATGAGCCAATGTTAGTTAGCATGAGCTAAAGGTCAGAGAAATGTCTAGAAATCCAGTTTTCTCCAGATTGCTTCTGCACTGCATTTTCCAGGGATCAGCTGTCAATCAAACTGTGTGGGTGGGAGGCTTGTTGGTGGTCAGTGTCACTCACGGTAAACAGTGCACAAACATACAACTGTTACGGTTGAGGCTGTTCTCCTCTCCCTCCCTGGTCTGTCTGTTTCCGTGTGTGTTCGTGGCTGGGCGTGGCGGTGGTTTTCCACTTCGCACCTGAGCGGCTGCGGCTGATCTACTAATCACCTATCCAGTCTTCATGTACCGGGTCCTGCTCTCCACTCATCGCCAGATCGTTCCGTCTACCAGTATGGTGACAACTGCTCTAGCTTCTCTTTGTGTTTCTTCTCGTATGCCTACTGACGAATTGTTTCCCTGTGCTACAGATCCTCGTGTACCTGGTCGCCAGCGATCTCGGTTAGCCATCTGCCTGCTCTGTCTGCCTGCCTTGCCTGCCCAAGGACCACCTGCCTGTCCAGCCAACCTGGTCTTCCGCTCACCGTGCAACCCAGCTCCCTTGCCTGCCCGGACCTCTACCGTGTCTCGCCTCCTGTCTGGATTCAGCACTTGTCCAGGATCACACCTGAACTTCTCCCCTTCCCGGCTGCCTCTGTTGCCTAATAAACTTGCTTGAGAACTATCACGGCCTAGTCTGTCGTTCTGCTTATTGGGGTCCTACTAAGCCGCCATAACAACAACGGTGTGATTGTCTGTAAACTATCCTTACCGTCACTTAACTATTTACTGAAAAACATTAATTTAGCAAATCTCACTGCGATCATGAGGCAGCGTTTATGAATAATGACAGTGAAAATAAATGTGATTAAAAATTACAAAGCTGCTTGGTTGGGCTTTTAGGATACATAGCCGTGACTCTTTTCTTTAATCCTATTGTCAAGGGATCTGTATTATAGTTTTATTCAGCCTGTTCTCATTCCCAGGGTGTCCAATACCGACACTCAAGGTAGCCTTAAACAGCACAGGACTTTCACCCAGGAGACCAGGGTTTGTGTCCTGTGTGAAACCAAAGGTCAACGTTGAGTAATTTCAAGTTTTAAGTTGCGTACATGACTTGCGCTATACCATGATCTTTTCCTAAACCTAACCAAGTAGTTTTGTTGCCTAAACCTAAAGGCTATTTGTGCATCAGTATGAGCTGCCGAGGGGCATGACAAAGCTTCCTGGGATGAAAACGTGTTTTATTTATCAATTTTAAACAGATTTAAGTATATTTATTGCGTATCTTTTAATAGTTTTTAATGATATATTTGTTT
This sequence comes from Macquaria ambigua, assembly GCA_008360985.2. Taxonomy (NCBI): domain Eukaryota; kingdom Metazoa; phylum Chordata; class Actinopteri; order Centrarchiformes; family Percichthyidae; genus Macquaria; species Macquaria ambigua. The sequence continues at coordinate 257,949 of VMKM01000545.1, forward strand.
TACATTATACTTCCTTGGTGTTGCTTATCATTTATTGCACTCTGTTTAATTTTCATTTTTATTATGTACAGGACATAATAGAACTTCATTAATCCTGAAGGAATTTTGCGTGCCCAAGATGCTCAGTAGTCAAATTGTCACAGGGGTGCGGGACAGTGGCAACAGGTTAAGGACCCAAATGCAGACAGTAGAGACGGCAGGATGATTTCAGTGGTAATGATGAAGAGAGCTTACAGGTAGATGCAGGTAGGTAGGTAGGTAGGTGCAGGTTAAGGTTTGGGTTTTGGTGACAGAAGCTTGAAAGCAAAAACAAACACAAGGCAAGACTGCTGCCAAACTGACTGGAGGAACAAAGGAAGTGGACCGGTATATGTAGAAAGTGGCTGATGAGGGAATGAGGTGCAGGTGGGGAGATGGGCGGGGAAGCTCAGGTGATTGCAGGGCAGATGGAAGTGGCAGGATCTGGAATGACAGGAGAAAGGTCTGAGGGCATCTGGTGGAGAGGTGAAGAATGATGCTGAAGGGGCCTGGGAAAGTGGAGATGTGGCTAAAGAGAGGGACAGAGAGGCGGACATTGTGATACACGTATATACTGTAGGACATAAGGTGAGTATATACACAACTGTAAATAAACATACCTAAGTAAAAAATATAATAATAAAATGAAAACATAATGACAATACAGTGCATAGCGTAACAAAAAAGGGGTTACTGGGGTACACAGGATAAATGCAACCCCATCACCACACCACAGAGTCGATACTGTTCGAGTCCTGTGCTTGAGGTTAGGGAAGGATCATGGCTACAGTACGACTTGCTACTTAAAGGACACTACTTCTAGCATTGGCATTGATCGTTAACACTGGAGGTAAATCGTTAGGTGCTGAATCCTCATTTATGAATTCAATTCCTAGGAGATGGGTCTGGATACATTTCTCTATAACATATATCGTACTGCACAAGAAGACTGTGATACATAAATGGATTATTTAGTGTTATACAGTCACATGTCCAAAGTCAAGACTGCTGATTAAGATTGCTGAGGAATGAGCTCCTACTTTATCAATTTCAAAGTCTGCATGTTTGTATTATTTTTCTCAGTGAGACACTTCTCTGGTTAAATAAAGCTGTCATTACTGTATAGGCAAGTGTTTGTCAAGCATATAAAGTACATTTTAATTTGTTTTTATTGTGTTTTGTCACACCAAAACTCACAACTGTGTCACTATTATATTATGTATCTGTTTATTTTTTCTTTAAAGAAATGTGTGTGTTCTGTGTAATATAGTAAAATATCAGAGGGAAGCCAATCTCTTTTCCTTGTAGTTCTTACAGTGCAGCCTGAAGCCAAATGGCCACTATATGATCTTTTTTTTTTTTTTTTTTTTTTATGAAGCCATGTTCAATTTGCTGAATATAATTTACACATTGACAGCAGCTTGTCCACTGGAAAGAGGAGTTCAGGACATGAGGAAGCACATTAGTCTTACGGTCTTTTAGTCTTTTTTTGAGAGTACAAGTGCATGTATGTTAAGGCTTAGGTGTGATGTCGTTGTGATGTCTTTTTCTTTGTACACTTTCTAAACTGCTTCAGTAAATGCATTTATCACTACCTTTTTAAACTAGTAGTACATGTAGTTTTCATTTTCATTATTATTATATATTTATTTGGTTGGTTACATCATGTGGAACAGCAGGGTTTCCAGCTAATTAGCTGAAGACAACACAACACCAGTCAGCGCTAAACAGATAATGATTATAAACAGTGTTGTTAAATGGTTAAATGGAAATTACCCAATGATGGTGTTATTAATGCAAATACCTGATAATGCCTGGGGAGTGTAATTAGACCACACACACACACACACACACACAATTGACCATTTATTTCAGATTCTACATGGTCCTACATTATGCAAACACACACAGCTAATATGGATGTGCGCTGGCAGATCATTTTGCTATGTGTGTCCCTGTGTGTGTGTGTGTGTGTGGGTGGGTGTGTGTGTGTGTGTGTGTGTGTGTGTGTGTGTGCGTAGGAAGGGCTGTATTAATTAGCTGGTCATCAGTTTAACAGCAAAAGGTCAAAACAGAGCAGGTAATGAAGCTGAACATGTGTGTCCTCTGCTGCGGAGTCGCAGAGCTGCTGGGAAATGAGCCTGAACCAATCAGAGTGTTTCTTCTGACACATGCTCTTTAACACACACTCGTTAACGCTGCTTCCAACTTTCTTTGGCTCTCCATCTTCTCTTCCTTCTTTCTCTTCCTCTTGGACGCCGTTTGCTTCTAGTTAGTTATTGGTTTTGTAGTGACAGGCTAAGTAATGTTAGCACAACACAAGCTTATGTTAGCTACAGAAGTTGTACGGTGTTAGTTTGTTAGCAGCAGAGGTCAGGAGGATGAAGATTAGAGTTTGTACATGAATCACGTCCTTTTCTTCCTCCCTCTCTCTCTCCATGCACCCTTCTTTCTTTCCCTTCTCCTTCTCTTGCCTCCTTTCCACTCCTCCTCACCTCTCTCCTTCATATGACACAACCCTCCCTCCCACTGTTCTCCAGCTCCTCTCCCTACCTCTCTCACTCCACCTCCTTCACCTTCTCCACCTTCTCCAACCCATTCCCGGTCTCTTTCTTTCCATCTCCTCGCTTCCAACTCCTCTCTACCTCCTGCTGTCCTCTCCATCCTCTTTTCCCCCTCTGCATCCTTCCATCTCCTCCTTCCTTACTTACTTTTCCTTTCTTTCCATCCTTCCTATTCCTCTCTACCTCCTTACTTTTGTCAGCTCCTGGCCTCAACCTCTTCCACTCCTTTCTATCCTTCCATTCCACCATTTTTACCTCCTCCCCTCGCTCCCTCCTTCTTTCCAACTCCTCCATTCTGTTTCCTCTCTTCCTCCTGTCATTCACTCCTTTTCCTCCTCTCTAAACATCTTCCCTTTTTACCCATCTCTTCCATCATCCTCCTGTTCTTTCATTCATGCTTCTCCTTCTCTACCTCCCCTGTTTCTTCTCTTTCTGCTCCTCCATCCCTCCTCCTCCTTCTCTTCTCTACCTCCCATCCTGTTATCCTTTAGTTTCTTCTTTTTCCTCCCCCTTCTCTCATTCTTCTTCTTCCTCCTCTTTCTCCTCCCCTCCAACCTCCTTCCTCTTCTCTTTCCTCTCCTCCCCTACACCCTTTCATCCCTTTATCTTTCAGGTCATGTTTGAGGCTGTTTGACTAATCTTTGAATGGCTTAGTAACATTTTCATGAACATTTCACCTCGGCTGCATCTATAATTCAACGCCAGCCTCGCTTTATCATTAGACACGCACACACACTCATGCAAACACACACTCTACAAGATCTCTTCCTCTGCACTCATCTTACACCTTTTCTCCTCCTCTTCTTCTCTGCCTTTCATCAGTTTCTCCCCTTTCTATTCTTTCCTCATCTCCACTTCCTCACCTCTCTTCATTATTCTACTTTCTCCAATTCTCTTCTAACTACTTCCTTTGATCCGTCCTCCTCTCCTTTCCTTGATTCCTCTCTTTTTATCTTTTACCGTCCAGGCATCTTCTTTTTCTCCCTCTTCTTCTTGCCTTTCACCCCTCACCTTCTCCCCCTTCTTTTTTCATCTTTCTTCCTTCATCCTTTTTCTTCCTCTCTCCCTTCATCTGCTTCCCCGGATCACTCACTTCTGTTTTCAAGCTTGTTGTTTTCCTGTTTTTTTAATGTAATTCTCTCTATAACTTAGGCTAAACTCTGACTTTTGTCCTGTTCAGTCCCGTGCAAATACAACATCCAGTGAAAGTTACATTAAAGTAAATGTTTTCACATATATATGCACATGTATGTAAAATGTTTTTAGGCTCGTTGTTACAGTAATTGCAGAACGATATTCTGTTCGGTGGTGAAGATCATAAGAAATTGAAAAAGGTGTGCTGAGAATTGTTTTAATTACTTAGAAGTTCATGATACAGTAATTATAATCAGAAAACGATACAAATAAGTGAGTAGAACATTTCATGATATTATAGCAAAAGGAATAGTGCAAAGCGTGAGTTCGGGTAGAACATTTAAGTCACACTTACATTACCTGATTGGCATCAGCTTATTTATTCATGCTTTCTCACTACTTCTCTGCTGGTGCTGTGTTTGGTATTGTTGCTAATCTCTTTAATTAATTTAATGTTAGTTCTCCCAGCAGAATCCTTGTCGCTGCTGCTGTGATTCTTTTAGAGCTCCCTCAAAGAGTAGAACCTGTTTCTGTCTGACTGACATGATCGAATCTTGACAAAAATATGAAAAATGAGGAATCCAAGCACTTTTTGGTAAACATGCTTCTTACTCGATATATATTGTTTCACATTGCCCATCATATTGCAGACTGTACTTACAGTGGCTTTGGAAGGTATTCAGATACCTTCACATTTTTCACACTTTATTGTGGTATAGATCTAATAAAAATGTGAATCTACATGCAATACCCCATGATGACAAAGTGACCAAGTGACTGACCCAGAACACAGCACCTTCTACAGTACCTGTGTTTACTTTCTCACCCCTTAGGCTACATCCACATTAATACTCCATACACACTAGCATTTTATCACCATTTCAGATATAATCTCCATCCATACATCCATGAAAACGCATATCACATGACTATTCACGTGCACTGGGCAGATTGTCTACTCTGCGGTTGGTTGCTTAGTTAGTTGCAGGAAATACTACAAACGTAGAATAGCATTGGAGTAAAGTAAGAGCAGAGATTTCTCTGCTTGGACCGACGACGAGGTGGAACTGTTACTTAAAGTAAGTGTTGTAATTCGTTATCCATGTTGAATTGACCACTGGTAGTCAAAGCTGATGTCGTTTGTTTTTTTCCGGAAAAGGGTCACGTGATAGTGGTGTGACAAATCAGGGAAGGACACGTCGTGGCTGATAAGACCCAATCAGGAAGCGAACGTCTGTCTCTGCATCATCGTTTCAAAACGTCTCAGTTTCAGCTCATCCTCACTAAAACGCAATCCGGAGTTTTCAAACTGAAACGGGGTCAGCAGAGTTTTAAAAGGTCTCCGTTTTAGGGGTTATAAAACGCGGGAGTAGTGTGGAAGCTAGGTATAAAAGCAGTATAAGTTATGCATTTTAAAACAAAAACGTATTAGTGTGGATGTAGCCTTGCACATCTGATCAATTAGTGAACGTTCTCACGTGACTTTAAATGATGCATTTTGGTTTGCTTGAATTTTCTTCTGTGTTAAAAAAAAAACACAGCTGCATGTGTCTGTCACACCAACAAAGCCAGAATTTAAAGTGAACTGACAGCAACATTAAGTGAAATAAATTACAAATGAGAAAGTGCAGATGGAGAGAGGTACAAAGAGAGAGACAGAGAGGGGATGGAGAGAAAGAAAGCAGATGATGGAGAGAGGAGGAGGAGGAAGAGGAGGAGGAGGAGAAGGAGAGGTTTCCATCTGTTACTGTGTTTCTGCTGAATCAGGAAGGTGGCTGAGTTTCTAAATGTCAGGACTCCTCTTGACTCCTGACTGCACACACACACACACACACACACACACACACACACACACACACACAGAGAGAGAGAGAGAGATGAGGGCTGTGTATGTTGGAGCAAAGAGAGAGCACAGGCAATTTGCATTAATGAGAATTTAGTTGAAAATTTTGGCAAAGCTAGAGAGAGATCAAGAGTAGAGGAGAGTGGAGAGAGAGAGAGAGAGAGAGAGAGAGAGAGAGAGAGAGAGAGATGCTGACAAAGACAGTGAATGGAAGAGAGAAAGCAGACAAGTCAGTCAGTCAACTAGTCAGTAAACAACCAGTCAGCCAAGTACATCAGCAGTAAGTCAAGTGGCTGCACAAAAGCATATTCATGAGATCTGTTGTCAGGGAATCAAACGAAGGAGACACAAACAAGCAAACAAAAAAGAAAACAGCATTGTTAAAAAGGAAGCTGTGGACGTGGTCGTTTCTGGCATCATTACGTTTTGTTGTCAGGCAGCTGACAGTGAAACATCCAGTGTCGAAAGGTGCCTTTAAATGCACCACCAGAGAGTGTTTTCAGAACAGCCCCTGCTTGCAGCTGCATTATCATGGACGTGTAACATTTCTTCATCCCTGGTAAGTTTCAAGTTGATTTTCAAAGTGTAATGAATAAAACAGAAACCAAAGAAAATCATTCAACTGAGGATGTGATGTGGACAACAGTCAACAAGTAGCCTATATCCAAATTATTAGCTCAGACATGCAAAAGAATCTGATCATTTTACTTAGCCAACTAGTCTACTTGGTCAGTCAACTAACCGCTAGGGGCTGGTTATCAAACCTCAATACTATTTTGGTGCTGACCAAAATGTGTCTGTAGCAGAGAATCAAAAACTGATCATCATATAGCCAAACCCTACTGGTTACTGACTGGTTTAATGGTTAATTGACTGACTTACGAGTTTAGTTAGTAACTGATTAAATAAATTCCTCGTTAATGGAGCTGAGTTTCGGACCCACTCATGGCATTGAAAGTCTGGTGAGATTCATATTTGTATTTACTTATTATCAGAAAGTTCCTGTTTAAAATAATATTATTTTGACATTTTAAGCCTGTATTTTATTCAGGCAAAGACCATGTACGGCTACTTGTGTTCAGACAACATTAAACAGTTTTCTTTTATTTAAAAAAAAATTTGCAAAAAAATGATTTTATTATTTTTACGGTATTATAGTATTGTATAGTATTGTTTTAGTAGTGGGTCTGAAACTCGGCTCCATTAACGAGGAATTTATTTAATCAGTTACTAACTAAACTGGTAAGTCAGTCAATTAACCACTAAACTATTGCTATTGTGTGTGTGGCTATTTTAAATCATGAAGTCAAGAACTTGAATGAGCTGATATCCAATAAACTTTAAAACGCGTTGTGTGCCTTTTCATTTAAACAACATAAACTTTTAATCAAGGTCATGAGTTTCGGCTGAACAAATCTGTCAGTGTTGGTTTCGCACTTGGCCCCACTGGCGGCCTGGAGGTTAAGGCACTGACCATGATTTACAATGTCACCTTGTTTGCATCCCATCTCTCTCTCTCTCTCTCTCTCTCTCTCTCCTTATGTCCTATCAGCTCTCTGCTCCAGCTATCCAGTCAACCTCACATCTCTTATCTCATTTAAATCTAGTAACTGCAGTACACGATCCAGTAACTAGATCCAGTAACCCTCATGTACGCACTAATGTTGGCAGAGCTGGTTTCAGGTACTATGCACCTTTTAAATGGAATGATCTGCAAACTGCCCTCAAACATTCCCCTTGGTGATTTTAAAGCTTTACTATCTGATGATTTTTTTTTTATGATTCTTGTAATTAGTTCCTTGTTTATTCTGTAGTTGTTTCTGTTTGCTGATTGTGTTCTTGTGAATGCTTCTTGCTCTCAGGTCTCTCTTGGGAAAAGAGATCTTAATCTCAATTAGAATGCCTGATTAAATAAAGATGAAATAAAAAAAAAAATAAAGGCATAAAAATGCCCCAAAAATAATGGTTTTGGACCTTTGAACTTGTGTATTTGGGAAACCTAACGGCTGTCTTGAAAGTCGTAATGAATCCCAAGTGGAAAACGCAGGCAAGAAAAACGCTGTAAATGCCTCGTGGAATGGGAGTCAGTTCACCCAAATGAAAAAATTCATTGTCGCTATCGTGCACAGGAAAGAGATAATTTCTTTCTTATTTTTCTACCTCCTGTATGTTTAATGTCTGCAGACTCTCATATTAACTTGCAAGATGAAACATTTTCAGTCTGATGTTGGACACATTTTGGGGCGTGTTTGGTTTCCTGCTAGCGAGTCTTTACAGACTTAAGACTTTACAGACCCCTGCTTTTGCCATTTCACTGGGTGCCATTATATCAAGATGAGTGACGTGTTGTGACAGGAAGCAGGCCAATTAAGACAGAGGTGTGTTTCTAATAATCAGGATGAAAGTTGGATGTGACAGCAAAAACACATTGAGTCACATCAGAGATGTTTCCACTTTTCCACTTTCTTGCACACAATGTTAGATTATTTTTTTTCTCTTTTGCTTTGTTGGTTTATTGATGTTAAACATTTATTCTGTATTTAAATTATCAAAACTCACCTACCTGCCATTCATGGCTGTTGCTTTAAACAGCACTTTGATTCATTTTGATTATATGCTGCACTTTGGAGAAAGACTTTTTTCTTCCAAATTGCAGCTCTCATTTTGGACACAAACCCCCTCTGCATTAATATAAATTGCCTGGGCCTCAGTGAAACCACTGACTGTCTTTACAATCAGAAAAATAGATGAGTTCAGTCTTTGTATTCTCCACTGTGAGCTCAAATTGCTGCGAGCGGCTGAAATGCTTGTGGGAAAATCAGCAAAACAGAGATTAAGCATGTCAGTTGGATAGTCTGTGCTGTCGACCATATTTCATGTATTTGTAATGGCTTTTAAAATATTTGTAGCTGTAATATCTTTGAAATGATAACCCCACATTGACGCCAAACCCACAGATGTCATATGTCTTGCAGTCTTTAATTATTTCTATTTGAAATTCAGTTTCTCCTGTAGAGATTTTTGTTAATAATTTTGGTTCTTACATGCTAATTGTCTTTCTGGGACTAATTCAGGGAATGTTAATGGTTTAAAAATGGCTCCTATTTGGATATTTAGATCCTGACATATGGGCAATTGTGGTAAAACTGCACAAGTGTTGGTGTGTGTGTGTGTTGGTGTGTGTGTGTGTGTGTGTGTGTGTGTGTGTGTGCGCCTGTATATCTGGCAACGAGGCCAGATAATGAGTTTACACTGTATTTACATTTTTCAAGCAATGGGGGCTTTTTTTCCCAGCTTTCCCTACAGCTTAATTAATCTAGGGGAAACAGTAATATAGATCATCAAAGTAAAACGCTGTAACATTGGATTTGTGTTGAAAAGGCTGTAATTTGTTTCCATGTAATAAATAACTCAAATGAAAATGCCTCATCCTTATTAAGTGCAAGAGCTTCTTGTTCATAACAGCGTAGAGAAAATTAAACGTGTACTTGAGAAATAGCTCCGGGTTTTGAAGGTGTTCTTGGAGGTTAATTGAGCTGAGTTGGTCCAATCTACATTACAGATCTTAATATGTGCACAGCCTGGTGCATTCTTGCTTCCTCTATTACGCATTTGATATCTAAAAATACAATTGGAGAAAAAAACAAAAGGACCAGCCAATCAAGACTTTTGCCCTACAAGATTCGAGAATCAAAAGGGAGCATTGCCTTAGTTCTGACAGAGCACTGAAGTTACATCAGCTGCTTGGCTGCTAGTAACACCCAATCATATTTTTGCAGGTATGCAACGCCGCCTTCATAACCTGACGTCATTCAGCTGATACTGTCAACAACATTTGCTGCTGCAGATTTCCTGCAACAGTCCGCTCTTCAGACCAAAACCAGCCCTGCATTTAAAAAAACCCAATGAGATGAGTTGGTGGGAGCGTGTTGTTTCAGGTACCATTAAGATGATGAAATACAATCCAGAAACATCAAGCACCAAAACACTGTTAAAGGGTTTGTAATACTATGAGACATTTCACAACTCGGCACACATCTTGTCTTCATCAGGGTGGTGTGTCTGAGGCTGTTTCCCATGTCCCTTATATACAGTCATCAACAAAACGTTAAAGATGAAGAATAGTCGTGTGACGTGTTTTAGTTCTGATGGACTTTCTCAACGTCATCAATGTGGATGAGGAGTAAAATTCAGGAGCAGATTTGAGAGAGAAGGTTCAGTTTTCTTAGATCTGTTAAAAACAAGTGCTTTGCTGCAGCTCCAGTGAATTATCCCACTGTAAATTGCCTTAAGCTCCTCTGCGGGGTGGCTGTCAACAGTCAGTGCATGCCTATGTACACATTAGCATTGTATAACATGGTATAAACATGTGGTTCTGGATTAACATTTAAGTCTCTATAGAATGACTAGAATCATGAAACATTGTATATGTGCTGTTTATAATATAAATTAAGCTTTTTTTTTTTACAAATAGGTGCACATAAAGAGTCATAGGAGTACCATAAAAAAGAATAAATCTGTAAAAGAATAAGAAAATAAATTTGGAAATATAAAGATGAATAAATAAAAGAATAAATAAGTAAATACAACAAATTGGAAATCCAAAGAGAGTAAATAAAAATGTACAAATAAATGTGAAAATACATGAAAATGCTTATAATTATTCTTTTACATTTTGCTATTTGTCTTTATATTTCCACATTTTCACACTCTTATTACTCCACACACATGCAGCACAGCCCAATGCTGTTTATTTTTTTTTTTTCTTCAAAAGAGACCACCTGGTGTTTTTTACATTATTCATTCTGTATTGTTACTCCACACAGAAATTACCACCACTACTACAGAGAATAGGAAGGTAAAATGAAAGAATGTTAAATCTCCCACTTACAAAGGACTGTGAGCCTGAGTTTTACAATCCACGTTTCTATTACAGGACCCCCCCACCCCGAGAGAAACATTTGGAGCGACGCAACCTGCGCTAGAAAGAGAGAGAAGACGGCTGAACCAAAACTGAATTTACCCTCCAGCTGTATTGCTGCTGGGAATCAGCGAGGAAACGCTGGACATCCAGGTCATCGCTTGCAAAAAAAGACACATCTGTAGTTTGTACAGAAAAAACCCTACTGTTTAAAACAGTACGAGGTAAACGTACAGCAGAATACTTCTCTGCACAAAGTGCACTTGGTTTGAAGGGAAAACGGTTGTTTTATAAATTGTGAATTGAATCATGGACCCACTGAGCTACATCACTAAATCAATTGCCATATATCCTGATGAAGTGACCTTCAGCAAGACACTTACACCTCCTGTCACCCCCCCATCCCTCCCACCCCACCACACACACACACACACACACACACACACAGTATTTCAGTTCAGCTAAAAGCATCTGTTGAAGGCTGAAAGTGTTACATGGGAATGTCTAAAGGTCCTGAAATACTACCAAACACGCCGTGGATGTCTGCATATGCAAACGTGTTCTAGGGCTGCTGGATTATGGCAGAAATCATAATCACAATTATTTAACACAATTACTCACTGACTCTGGAAACATCATGCATTTATTTTTTTTAACAGTGGATTTCCGTGAACTTTAAGTGTTGCGGTGGAAGAAGTCGAGGGGAGCTTTTTTTCCCTGTTTTTTGTTCCTTTATTGTTCGGTCATAGACCACGGCGTCACCATGGGGATTGTAGGCAGCAGATAAAGGAGCCAAATGCAGACAGGCTGGCAGACCTGATGACCTGATGCATTACATGCAGGTATAGGTAGGCATGCAGGTAGACAGGCAACAGGTGACAGGCAGATCCAGGTCTGGGTGACTGAAGCTCAAAGGAACATACACAAGGCAAGACTATTCAGTTGCACGTACAGCCAAATGTAGGGCTGCACATGGACATGTGTGAGGACCTTCACTGCTACGTGGACACGGAAAGTATCAACTTCTACTTAACTTACACCAAATTCTAACAAACTGTGGTCAGCTGGTTCTTTGTCTCTTTGGATGACAACACGGACATCAGAAAAAATCAATACACAAGATTGGAACATGGTATGATTCTGAAATTGATTAATGGGTCTTTTGACTCAAGCACAAACATGATACAGTATCTAAATTATTATAAAAGTTGTGTTTACACCACTAATGATGACACATGGAAATGAAACTAACCTACATTTCCACTACATTTCACTACTGGTGCTGATACGATACCTGAGCTTCGATACCAATACGTTTTTCATACCTTACTGTAAGAAATCATTTAATCATTTTAACGAAAGAAGCCAAAGTTCCTAAATGTTAAATATCGTCTAAACACGAGCAGCTGGACAAGAGCTTTGAATGGAAAAGAAATTGGCAAAAAATATGATTTAAATCAGGAGATATATAATCAAAGAACAAGTAAATGAAATTATGAATCTGACCAGAAATTCAATGCCAACATAATTACAGGCAGGACATTTTAGTTTACCAGAAAAGTATTATATACACTCCCGATTTACTTTCTATTACTGTGATTGTAAGTGAAATTCATATGGCCAAAAATGACAGATTCAGCCTTGAATTCATGATCTTTCCCAACATGAATGCATGCCACAACAAAAATACTCACTCCTTGTAAAAAGCTAGAAATATGCAACAAAAATCAATATGACAATCAGTTTTCTACAACTTAGAATCTGCATGCATCAACAACACTGCCTCATTGCCCTCTGCGGGCACAGCCACACTCAATCACACACAACGCTGCAGAGCACAAACACTAATGAGTTTCACATGGAGTCAAAGTGCAGCAACATCTATTCATTATCAGCACAGAGGCGCTAAATAATTAACATGAGCAAGTTCAAATTTGAGTCATTATTTATTTATCCCTGTTTTCATTTTCCTCCTTTCTATCAATATAGCGGCCTGAACACATGCAGTAGCAGCATGATGAACACACTGTGTGAGCAGTGAGTGCAGTGTCTCATTTCCACAGCACTGTAGTTCTCAATAACGGTTTTTATTGTTGTCACTCAGCTGTGTGTCTGCTTGCCCTGTGCGACCATCAAGTGTTATATTATCGCTGTTGTCAGGCGAGAACCTTTCATCTCCAGTTTTCTTGCTTTCAAATGATTTTGAGGTTTACGTGCATCTCCATGGGTGTCAACACAGAGGTTTCCGAAGAAAAACGCATGGCTGCAACACAATGCAATGTCAACGCAAGCTCACATTCCTAGTAAGATACTCCTTCCTCATATTATTATAAACTGCTCCACAGTGTTTTGGCTTCTGATAAGCCTTCAAACTAGACCTGTTGCTCAAATTGGCCTTTGTGGCAGGGGCGGATCTTAGTTTTTTCTAAATCAGGGGCCATACTTTACACAGCGGGGGCTCTGGGGGCCGTATGCCAGGAAAATTGGATTATTAGACACTTCTTTTCCTGCATTCAGTTGAGTTAAACTTGATTTTTCAGTTTGGCCCATGTCCCATCTGCTAACATGGAGGGGGCGGGGTTTATGACCTATACTGCAGACAGCCACCAGGGGGCGATCGAAATGTTTTGGCTTCACTTTATCGTCCATCTTTATATACAGTCTATCGTTCATCCATACAAGCGGCCACTCTAACATTACAGGTGTCAGTTGCTTCATTGTTAATAGTTCTACGTTGCATTTTCACTTATTTCACCTGATTAAACCTCTTCTCAGGACTTTGTGGGCGTGTACAAACTGATCTCCAGTTAATTATGTCGGACCTGTTAAGGCAGGACCAATTAAACCTTTAAACCTGCAATAACTGATTGTTTTGGCCATTGATTTTTTTGAACACAACATTGACATATCATCACTTTTTAGCAAACAGTTACTTATTTACACATCCAGCAGTTACACAGCGACATTATCATTCATTTGGAGTCGTGTTTCTGATCACCTGATGAATGTAAGTCCAATATTCACTCTTTATCTGCTAAATGCTCCACTATGTTCACCAGCTAGTCTCTAACTGTGTCTGTCTGCTGTGTGGTGCTGAGCAGGTAGTGTGCACTGGGTTTTTAGAGCTTTTTCTCTGAAAACTGCTGCCTGCTGCGGCCAGAAACCACACAATGAAACAGTAAAGTTGCGGACAGCTGAACAATGAGCTGAAACTCGCTATAAAGTTAAGCTGAGGGGAGCTGCAGATTCAGCTGATAATTCTCTGTAGGTTCATCACTATGAGCGACCCCTTTCATAATGTCACATTATTTCCACAATACATAAAAGAATATAGATTATAGCTACTTTAAGGTTTTTATTGGAACACTGAGTTTAGCAACATCACCAAGTCAGATAATGTGGTGTGGCCAAAAGCAAGAGGGACAGGAAATGGCGTGAGTTGTAAACATAAACTGTTATAGGTAGCATGGCTAGCGGGCCAACAACAGCAGTCCACAAAGTTGTTAATTATACAGCTTCTTATCAAACCCTTTACTATCATCGTATCTCTGTCACTGTCCTTGCACTCAATACAGCCAAACAGCATCCCTCCTTCTCAGCTGTGTTTATTCTTTTGCTGTGAAATTCTACAAACAACATATAAATGATCAGTATTCCCTGAATGAGAGGTCAGTCCGACCTTGTCTTTCAACGTGCGTCAGAGCTTCGCAATTCTGTGAGTTCAATCTGACTGATCTCTGCACGAAGCGAACGAGGTGGGTATGTTTGCGACCAGAAGCGAAAAGGTTTCTTGCCCCATTCCTCATAGGAATGAACGCAGAGCGAAATTCGGTTTGGCTGCACAATAACTCTCAGCGTAGCTCCACCCATCTTCAACCTGAGCAGACGTCTAATCAAACACCTGTGAGAGTGTGCAAGGCCAATAATATGGAAAATATCAATTTGTGGAGCTTTAAGCAGCATCTGATATGTATGGAAAATTAAAAGATTCACAAATCACATCTACTTCTATACACAGCACACACTTATCAGCAACAAGCAGACTGATCCATACACACAATCAAAAACAAACAGACCAGGATCATCAATCCTCTATACATGCTGTTTCAGAATAATAAAGATGAAACACCTTCACAGAGTCGAGTAAGCAACAATCCACAGCAACAGCCTGCAGCCTCACTGATCTTGTCCTGCAGACTCTCTTCTTCCCCCTGAGCCTCACAGTCCTGCCTGGAGCTGCATCTCCCTGCACAACACCAACTCCACACCACAGAGTGCATTTCACACTGTGCACATTAAACACTTCCACACATAAACATGTTACTATGGTGCTGTGTGAAGCAGTGAAGTGCGCTGTGGGATTACATTTTCGTTCGTATGCCTTTTTTTAAATATTGCTTTCGGCTCTTTTTAAACATTTTCTTCCCACAAGCTAACATTTGTCATTACTTCTGACAATATTACTCACGTAACCCTTCATTTCTCATGTGACAAGACTGTTTAAAATGTAATTTATTCATGGAAAATGGTAAACATCTTGTTCATTCATGAAGCTCAACCTGTGGCTTTTAAATTCTGGTGTTATTTGTGTGGAGGAGGTGGATTTCCCTTCCAGGAGTCCAGATGAATTCAGTCACATTTCACAGTCACGTCTTATGTTTTCTAATGTTTATTTTTTTAGGGCGTAACCACGGTATAGACATTGGGGGGGTCCAAATTTGTGCATTTCCCACAATTCTATGATATGTATATATGGAAATTTGCACATTTAGAACATAGTTTTGAGGACTACATTGATCATTTGAATTCACATTTAAAGGAATAGTCTGATTTCTCAGAGATAGTGGCTGCCCCTCCACTTCATTTTGTTTTGGTCAGTTACTAACTGTTCACTGTTTTACAAGCTAAAACAAGCAACTTCTTCCAAACTTGTCCACCTGTGTCTTAATCTAATTAAGATGGGAGTATTGCTCTCCATGTAGCCACAATCATTCACACACAAGATGCATTTACCTGTAGTGCCTTACTAAGCTACCTAAGCTGGATTCTTACACTTACTGTCTGTGTGCTAATGTACTAAACTGCATTATAGTTCATGTTCCACTTTCTCACCTGATCACCTGTATCTCCAGAGCATGTACCTGTCTGCTTCCAGCATGTCTCTGCCTCCCTGTCTCTCTGTGCTGCCTGCAGTGTGACCACATGTCATTATTTTACCTGAAGAACAATGACTGATGACCTTGATGATCATTTTAATTTGATACACTGAATATTCTGCTTGTATTACTAGTTTTATTTCCTTTAATAATCCTGCTGTTTATCTAGCTATATAGTAAGTGTATAAAGAACAGTGTACACTGTACAGTAGTAACAGTTACCTGAAACATTACTTCCTCCATTAGCTCACCTCCACTGACTGAGCAAACTAAAAACCCGTCAGATTACCATCACAGCACAGAAAGACTTCAGGAGATCTGATTCTGAGCTTCATTAGCGAACACTGGTAGCAACAACAACATGCTAACGGTGTCAATCAAACAACCTCCAGTTGTGTGTGGGAGCATGGGAGCAACCAAGTGTACAAGTGGGAGGGGGGGGTCACTTATGTTTTCCTTAACAAACAAAAATAAATTGAAAATAAATATGAAATACCAAGAAACAGATCTGTTGGCAGGGTTCATAAAAGGAGGACATATTTAACATATGTTCTACTGTATATTGGGGGGGACAGATTGGTAGTTTCTCAGTATTGGGGGGGACACGACCCCCCCAAAGAATGCGTGGTTACGCCCATGTGTTTATTTTTTTCTTGTATAACTCATTTTAACAAAGAAGCACATTTCTTTGATTCTAACTGCTTTTAAAGGCTCCAGTACATCTCACACTTGAGTTAGCAGCAAACAGCACTGTATTCATAGCTGTATTTAAGGGAGTCATTTTCCCATAGCCTACTTTGCGATGTGCCACTCTAGTAGAGTTTTACTCAGCTGAAACTTTGAAAAGAAATAACAAATACATGGTTAAAAGAATCCCTTTAAATATTGTTAGAATTAGATATGCCTCCTACTTTTTATTCAGTCTTCATTGATGAGTGATCTATGATTTGGGCAATAAATCAGATTTTTCAATCTGGTTCTCAGTCCTGGTCCACCAAATGCCAAAACAAATCTTGTAGGCTTACAAGAGCAAGACATGTCATGTAAATATTCTCAGCATGCAGTGAGGTTCAAGTCTGCAGGGAGCAACAGCCAGTCTGCTGGTATTACACACCAGGGATGCAGAACAGGACATGGCAGAGTAACAAACCCGACCTGTCAGCTCCTCCTGGTCTGCTTCATGAGGACCGACAGGCTGCTGAAAAGTGTGTGTGTGTGTGTGTGTGTGTGCCTGGCTGTAAACACACATTCCCACACCGACACTAACCGAGATTCACAACTGAGATCATCGTTCAGGCAAAAACAGTCCCAACAGAAATATGAGCAGTCCCGTGGATGAAGATCGGCTGTCCAGGCAACACCTGCCGATCATGATCACCAACATCACCATCCTCCTCATCCTCGCTGCGTTCTGGCATGCTGCATGCGCAACATTCAAGTTTAAGAGACATTTAAATCCCATTTGGCTTTTATAAAAAAATAAAGAGAGAGAGAAAAAAAAATCAAACCGCTGAGTTAAAAGGGCAAACAGAAGAATGAAATACACGAAAATCAAAATAAATCTTGTAAGATCATAGTGAGAAAAGAATGTCTTAAAATGAAAAGAGACGGAAGCGAGAAAATATCACAAAAAATAAATAAAAGAAACTGGAAATAAACACAAGAAAAGCCAGAAGATGAGCTTCCTTTCAGAAACAAGCAGCGGGTAAAAGCTCCGGTAAAGACTCGCAGGACAACAGAGACAGAGAGAAATCCAACCAGCCGTTCAGTGCAAAAAATAAAAATAAGAGGGGTGAAACCAAACCAGCAAGAAATAAAGAATTAGGAGGGGAAAAAAGAGGAAGAGGAAGAGAGAACTGACCTACCAACGGAGGAGGCAAAAACGCTCAAAGAGGCTGAAGCGAGAGGAGAAGAGCGGGCAGGCGGTGAGGCTCAGTGTGCGCTCGGTAACCGGGCTGAAGCTCCGACTGCGCGCCGGTCAGTGGCGCGGTGATGAACAGCAGCAGAGCGCCTACTGGAGCGAACCACTGAGCGCTGGCAGGCAGGGGGAGGCCGGGCAGCAGAGCGGCCGCTGGGAGCTCCGTGCGTAATCAGGCACCTGGCTAAAAAGCGCACAGACGGACCCAGACAGCCTCTTAAAGGGACATCCCATCCAAAAGTTAATTTACTATAAACAAGCCTGATTTTTCTAGCTGGTAATCAGGGGTTGGCTTTGATCAGACAGGTTCTAGTTTTCAACAGTGCCCTGCTGCACAGTTACACTATAGGCTACACCTCTACACAATAAAACCTGCTGCTGTTAATTGAGTCTATTGTCTAATCTTTTAGTGTTTGTTGCAGGGCTCCATATGTTCGATCAAAATAATATTTGAGCCTAATATAATTAATTTTGCTTCTTAGTAGTCCCATCGCTGAGTGCAGGCAGCGCACAAACCCACACACAGACACACGCCAACAGCTCATTCTCCACTCACTCGCTTTTCTGAGATTATTCCCTTCCATATTCTTGACAGCAGTCCTATCCAGTTAAAGCAGTTGAATCTGGGGAATTAATCCGAACGAGTGGAAGAGAGTTCTGTCAGCCTGCTTTTCTTTACAGTGTGCCAGCAGGGAGTCATTAAGGGGAATTCTCAAAGGAGTCAGTGTTACTCCAGGACATTTTATGCTGCTTGCTCAGAATTGAGAATATGCCATGTTGGATTTTTTTTTTGTGGGTGCCATGCAGGACAAAAGTTGAGCAAAGGAAAGTTGCTGATAAACTTCTGGAGAGTCTTTAGCAAAGGGTGCTTTAGTGTTTGTGAGGAAAAAGTAAATGCAGTGTGGCAGAAAGAGTGGAGAGAAGAGAGGAGGGGTAGACTCTACTGTCTTTGCAAGCAACTGTTAAAAGGAAAAGGTTATGTAAGAGTCCTGTAGGATGTTGTGCTAATAGGCTGCTGCTCAGGCAGTGTGGTTTTTGCCATACTATACAATTACATAACTATATGAAAATCATAGGCAAACATGCTAAAGGACTTTGCCAATGTGGTGATGTAGAAGTCAAATATTTCTTATTTCCTGTGGTAAACACAGCAAAGATAGACAGATATCTTCCTTTTCTTTGAAGACTTCTTCTGAAAAGAATTCCAAACTTATTAGAAGAGCAATTTCAAGTTATTTGCACTCCATTTAACATTTGAACAAGGCACATTATTGACTTTATGGTATGGCTTTATGCCTCGCATTAGGTAGTTCTTATCACACTGATGTTTGTTCAAGTGTTCATTTTCTGATAAGTTTGGTTTAAATTAGTTATTTGGTGCTATAAAAAGGGGGTGTGGCGTCATGATTGACAACTGTGTATGGGTGGGAACTCTACCGCTCAGACTCTGACTCCAAATGATGTCACCAGCACAAGATGGCAGCTCCCGTATCCGGGGTATTTTGGCTTCATTTTTGTACAGAGGGAAGAAGTGGAGATGCGTCGTCCATCTTTATGTACAGTCTATGGTTCTGACGTAGCAAACATTTAACTCACATGACTGATCAGCTGTTTCCGCTGAACTGTTCCGGATTAATTTGTCTTTGTCTGAAACATGGCAAATAATAATCATTGCTTTCACACTTAAGTTACTCAGGCAGGAAACTTCACTCTGACATTCAGTTGTCTGACTTGCTGAAATAATCCCATTTTATCGTCACCTTACATGTTCTAGCTGCATTTACTGTCAGATGAGGTCAGCCTTTATGATGCACTACACTAATCAGCATTTTTATGTTAACAATGGGGGAAAAACATCATTTGTGAAAGGGGTCGCTCATTGTGATGAACCCAAAGAGGATTATCACCTGACTCTGCAGAGCGTTTTAGCATCTTTCAGCTGATTGGCCCACAACTTTACAGTTTTGGTTCAATCTCATCGCTCTCAGCAGCCCTGTATTTTCAGCAAATGTGTTTTCAGCAAAAAGGTCGAGAGGCAAGGTTTGTAAGTAGCTGGTGAACATCATTTAGCGAGTTGGTGGAGACCAAAACAGAGCTTTAAGGAGAGTGAATATTGGACTTCACCAGGTTGCCAGAAACATGGACTCCAAATTATGGTTTATAAAACAATAAAATGTGTTTTTATCGTACTGTATGAGGTCAATAAATGGCATTTGTGATATTGTCAGTTTATCACTCAAGTCAATGAGATGTCACAGGCACTAAAGAGACAGACGCAGGTTCTAAGTTTTGAAGTCTCCCAGAATTTGTAACCATATTCTCTTCCTCCATGCTCATATTGAATTATTTTCCTTCCCTCAGTGCTGCAGTAAAACAGAGGGAGGGAGTGAGCGCAGAAGAGAGTTATTTGATTTTCCTCAGTGAGAAGTCTGATGTTAAAGCACAAAAGAAAGAGAGAGCTGCTCGTCTGAAGGAGTGACAGAGAGAGCTTCTCAATAAAACAGCTTAGTTTAAAAGGCTGATTGAAACTGAAGTCATCTGGAGGCAGAGAGAAAGAGGAAAGAGAGATCTGAATGCCATCGTCCTTAAACAAAACATCTCACTTTAAAACTCAACTGATCTAGTGTCAGCCAAATGACCCCTGACTGAAAACAACCTTCACACACAAAAAGAGAGGATGAGTTCTTTTAGTGCTACTACTAAGCTGTGATGTAACACTGAAATGTTGACTTATTTTCAGACATGATTCACAGACGTGTACAAAAACTGAGAAAAAGTCACAGTAAACAGTCAGTTGAGTTGTAGAGGTGCAGAGAAACAGATGATTTAAGAGAAAAACGCCGCATGTTTTCTCATGTTTCTTGTCTGTCTGGGCGGAAACAAAAAGAGAAATAGAGGAAGCTACATAAGCATCTTGGCCTTTGACCTCTTAAAATGGAGCCATGTCTATTTACAACCTCTTGTCACCAGTTGCAATTTTAAGACCAAAAAATGCAGACTCATGTCAAATCATCAACATATAATATGGATAACTTGATCATCCAGGTACGAAGAACGGGCTTTATCAGAACATGTAATTAAAAACACACGTGACTGAATTGACTTCAGTATATCTTTCCTCTCTCTTTCAAATGAACACTTAGTTATTAATAATTAATACAATTAATTTCATCAGCGTCTGCCTCTGTCAGTGTGTCAGACTCATTCTCTGTCAGGTTTTCAGTCTTATAGTAACATTGCAGCTGTTTATTATTTATGAGTCATGCCATTAGGTTTTGTGTTTGTCTGTTGTTGAAGAATTCTTGCTCTGCCACCTTTGCAGCTTGATGACAACTCTAATGTGTCAGGTATTGATACGTTTTGCTGCCATTATTTAAAACTGCCAGTGAATGTTGTTGTTTAAGTAAACTGTACAACCCCAAAAATAAAAGAAATAAACCCAAAACTAAAAGAAGGAAATGTACCAAAATACCTAAAGAGTTTTGCTCCAAAATGAGAAACAAACTAACAAAAAATGTTCATTTTAATTGATAGTAGGTTTACAGATGGTCTGGATCCTCTGCATATTAAATAATAAACTTTTGAAAAATAACCTCTTTAAAAATACATTTACTGAAGACAAAGGGGATGTATTTTGCCAGCAGCTGCTAACGCCTGTCTCTCAAAACACATCTGTCCCTGATGCAGAGATCCAGCTGTCTGAAAAACGTGAGGAAATAAATGTAACTTAAAGTTTTGTTGAAACAGATATTTCGTCAGGAGGAAACATGCCTCCCCCTTTCCTTCAATTGTGCTAAATGACAATTTAACAGACTACATGCAGGTGTCAGTAAAGTCTGTGGTTTCTGCAGATATACATGAAAATATCACATTTTCTTCTGCTGTTGGGTGAAAATTTGTTCTCATGCAGTTCGTGAGCGTGCAGCATAATGAAACGCGCCAACACAACCAATACAGAAAAAAGAAAATACACAAATGAGCTGCAAGGTCAGACAACACAACCAAATACAGATTTACAAAAATTAGGTGCAATAAACACTCTTATACTAATACACCCTAAAGTGCCTCTTGATTCCCACCACAGCTTAGCACTTTATCTTAAAATTTATTTTTGACGTTTTTCTTTGTTTTTATTACATGAACTTAACTTTAAAATTGTACCTTTTTAACACTTTTTGTGCCTATAGGAGGCATATAAAATATTTTGTACTCAAAATTATGATTTTGGATAGGCAGTCACTTTAAACCAGCAGTCTTGTGTTATGAAGTTATTTACTTACCACACATACCTTATCTAACCCCTGCACTAGCACGGCAGACCTTGCAGTCAAAACACAACATTTTTGATTTGATTTGAGAAGAGACATAATTACCGTCTTTCCTTAGTTTGCTCCAATTAGTGCATTTTACACGAACTGTGAAGATCAGGAAGGAAATCCTACATCTTAGTGTTTCGCCCCCGAAAGCTTCCTAACAAGTTGCTGCTCCAAAAATTATGGCTGGGACGGCAACTTTGGTGTTTAATGAGCTGAGGAGGTGTTGTGTAAGCACGTGGGCTTTGTCTGGTGTGGGGATAGTTTCTCACTTTATGGCTTTAATCCACTTTAATACCCCACTGCCTGTTTTGTCTGCTGGAGCTACCAGGTGTGGGAGGTACTTTGGATTCTCAGCCAGGAGGAGAACAGTAATATGTGTTAAGGCATATACAAAGTGTTAGATGTGAAAATAAATTGGTGGGAACACGCGTACAGGTCAGAGGAGTGGGCTTGCGAACGGAGGGTTGTGGCAACCAAGAGCAGTATTGAATTAAATATTTCAGTAGGTAAAGCAGATGAACAGTGCACATTCAATGGTTGTTTTCTGGTATTCATGCCTGATTAGGCTACATGGTGCACAGTGGGCAGAAAGTGAAACAATGAAATTAAGTAAGGTGAATGTGTTGGGTGATGTCAGTCAACCTGCAGTGACTACCATCAGTTTGACCATGTAGGGGGTCTTTAACCTAGACTGTCCTCCCCAAAAATACAGCCGTTTAGGTCGTCTGTGCAGCAGCTTATTACGACCCATATTTACTTTATTTAGGCGACGACCTCTAGTGGCCATAGTAATTATGACAGGAGCAAAGGCGGAAGTCAGGTGAGCGAAATGCACACAGGACTTTCACCCAGGAGGCCGCTGCTCGTGAAACCAAAACTCAACATTGGCTTTTTTTACTTAAGTTGCATACGTAACTTAAGAGGACAAAGGTCTGGTACGTCTATATATGTCATTTTGGGAGTCATTGACAAACAACCATATTCTGTCGTTTATGTTGGAGGACTTTTTGCTTTAACCTGAAAGAAAAGACTGGGGCTGTGGTGTGCAGGTCCCTTTGGTGTCAGTTGTCCTCAGAAAACAAAGGGAAGCTCTGGATCTTTCACTGCAGAAATGTTTTACCCAGATGGACTCAATAATGAATTGAATTTTAAATATTTCCTTCAGAAGTTTTAAGATGAAATTTACATCCTTCTGAGAATGAACTGCCAATTTCTGCCATTCAGGTCAGCGAGTGACAGAAAATGCTCATAAGAGTCATTCTGGAACTAATGAACTTATTTACCATGCATTCTCAGATAGAGGTCTTTATTTACCTCAGCTGCAGATATAACAAGACCTTGATTTAAAACGTGTTTCTCCTGCTTTCACAAGTATATGTTATCATATTTTAGCAGGAAGCCTCGCTGTTTTCAGATCTTTTCCTGATGCTGTTTGCTGTCAAAGGTTCCTCCATGTTTACCTGATGTCTTGATAAATTCAGTATAATGTTTCCACAGCACTAATTCAACAGTCATGTTAAACTCACCACTAAAATGTTTATCACATTCACCCGTTTTATTACACAGGGCTCAACCTGACATTCTTTAAATAGCCCCAAATGTTTGTATGATAAACTTAAACTCTCCTTCTGTCTTGTTAATTATGTTTGACAATCTGAAAACCATTGATGTTTTCCTGTGAGACATTAAAAAAATGCCAGGAAAGCTGGGAATGCTGAATGTTAGTGCTGCTTTATGATATAAAAAGACCACTTAGACTAAACCCACAACTGATCCAACACCATGGTTCTATTTCATGGTTTTATCTATTAATGGCTTTGAATAAATCATAGTGGTAGACAACATGGAAAAACATACGCTCTCACACACACAGACACCGAACACATTATACGTATGTCAGCATGCATGAACAATACTTTTATTGCCTCACCTCCGCTGAACATGACAGTTTAATTTTCTCCAGTTGACCTTTTCATACAACACATTCAGCTGATAAGCTCAGGTAGAATCCACACACAGCTTTTACTCTATCTTCTTTCCAGTCATCTAACCTCACAGCATCTCAATAAATACCCCAGCACACACCTACACATATAAACCTTTTCATGTACACACAAAGTGATAACAACTGAATGATTCCAGCATACAAAAAGGCATTTATAGTCTAGTGTTTAACAAAAAAAAGCCTATTTCCCTGTGTGTGAGTGTGTTTGTGACCCATTGTGCACCTTGAAAACATGACATGCTATTTTTTAAACCTCAGTCTCAGTACTTTTGTCGCATGGTCTATTTCTCTACTTCAAGATAATAAAAGGTATAATAAAGTCTAATAAAAAAGGTACAAACTGGGAAAAATCAGTGTAGCCAAAATGTACTCCACAAAAAATAGAACTAAAAGCATTTCATCACATGTACCTTGGAGTATAACTGAATTGTAGCGTTAAAGAAAGAGAGAACCGATCAAGCAGACCAACGAGACAGGACGAGACACCTCAGTGGCTTCCCACAAACTCGCATGCATGACCAAGTCAGAGGTGCCGCTACTGGGAATCAAATCCTGGGCCAGGGCGCAGTTGGGTGCGAACTTAACCCCTGCACCCTAAAACCAAACCAAGTCTTAAAGAGTCAGTTCAAAGAAATAACAAACTTTTTTCTTACTTTCCACTTGTTATATTGTGCCATGATAGAACTATTTCTTCAGTAAAAAGTAGCTCCAATGACAACTTTGTACAGTGAGGTTTGTGGATAATTTGATTGAAGAAACTGCTCATTTTTTCATGCTGTAAGCGCCACAACCCAAAATCTCAGCAGATATCAGTAGCAGTATTTGTATTGATAGACACTGGAGGTAAGTGGGAAAATATGTTTGTGATTCGGCTGAACTGATCATTTAAGCCTCAAAAAGCACATTGAAGGAGTGAGGGCTGGCCTCACTGTCAAGGTTTAAATCTGAAATTGGTCCTCACAGAGATATAAATACAAGAGCACACACACACACACACACACACACACACACACACACACACGGTAGCTGTTTTAAAATCATCAAATGTCAGTGCTTAGTATTTATGATTCAAACCTTGGAGAAGACTTGGCCAGTACAAATGGAACAGACCTTGCTTGTGTATGAAAATGTATGAGTGAGTCAGACTTACACACACAAACACACACACACACACACAAACACACACACACACACACACACAGATAAAAAAGGAGAAGCACTTGCTTACATGCTGCTGTGTGTCTGTGTGTGTGTGCAGGAGTGTAAAGGTGCTTTCAGACAGCAAGTGGTTATCACGGCGTCTGGGGGGAAACACACACGGGTTCTGCATGAATAAACAATGTTTAATATTTGCCTTTTGAATCAGATTTCGGGACGCCAAATATGTGTTTAAGATTTGTAAACTGGCCATCCTGATTTAGAGTGTTGAACTAAGCAGCCAAACACAGTGTGGAGCGACCACGCACCAATCCGAGAAATGCAACAACTCAGTATTTGCCATAGTTGAGTACAGATGGCATAAGCATTTACTGTTTGCATGTAGCCTTTATGTTTAAACGGTTTGTGGTTTTTATTTCCAATCAAATGTGAGCCACTGGAAGGTGGTGCTCTCCCTTTCCTCCCCTCTCCTAATGCAAGCAGTACAGTATATTTTTCATAGATTGGTGATGTTGACGCATATAACCATGTTAAACCATAACCACGGGGCATTTTCTGTGCTTCTCAGTATTTTAAAATATAGTTGTTGGTGCCGACGTGCAGCGGTCTTTGGCACATTAAGTCTGTGGAGATGCGTGTTTCTGTAAAGTTACTGAATGAAACACTGATGGAGGATTAAAGATTGTTTATTGCTGGTGTCAGGGTCACATGGTTGTGCTACTGACCTGTTGCCGAACATCAAGAGGGCCGGTCTCACCGAATATGAGCCTGTCAAAGGAAAGAGTGAGAGGAGAAGGAAGGAAACGGAAAAGCAAGAAAGTTGGCGGGATAATAACCCTTACCCCTGAAGTATTGTGGTTTATTATCTGTCTGCATTTATGTGTTAACCTAAATTAACTGAAACCAGCGGCGAGCTGTGAGCCGTCAGTGCATGGTTGCTGACGGACCAGAGGACGCGACGGCCCCACCACCCAGCTCGAGTGAAGTGACACTGAGGCTACATCTGCGTTAATACGTTTTATTTCAAAACGGCTTTTAAAAACAGAAACGATCTCTGTACACACGAGCGTTATATTTCCGTTTCAGAAATAATCACATATCACATGACCATTCACGTGCACTGGGCATGCACATGACATTGTTTTAGAACGTCTCAGTTTTCGCCCGTCTTCACTAAAACGCAATCTGGAGTTTTCAAACTAAAACGGGGTCAGCAGCGTTTTAAAGGGTCTCCTTTGCAAGGGGTTATAAAACACTGGAGTAGTGTGGACACTGGGTGTGTGCGCAGCAAAAGTTATGTGTTTTAAAACAAAAACGTAGTAGTGTGGATGTAGCCTGAGACAGACAAGCTCACTGGGGTTCAGCTAGGACACGCATCCTTTCTTGGACATCGCAACCACTGGCACATATGCTGCAGCCTGTGAGTAGCTGATATAGCCACAAGGCTTTGGGTAATTCATTTCCCTGGACCTAACCACAAATAAATTCTCCACTACTACCCTTGCTGTGACACTATGGGGACAATAAAGACATTAGTAATGACAGTAACTATGGCTGCGGTGAAGCAGCATGTTGTGGAATTGTTTGGCTACATATAGTTTTCCCCAATATGTTACCTGCTCTTTTGGATGTGCACTGAACATTTCAAATCGAAAGTGAAGCACGCACTGCATAATATGCATTGCAGATCAAACCCTCAACAACCTGAATGTAGCGTGTTGTAGACTACAACCACTCCAGTTATGATGGGAGCAATGGAGGAAGTAAGGTGACGTTATAAAGTGACAAAGTCCACAAGGACGTTGTTCGTTTCACGTTAACATAGTTTTTTTTTTTAAAGCATGACCATACTCTTTTTCCCAAACCTGAGACGTTTTTGTGCCTACACCTAACCAAACCTTAAACATATTTTTCAACAGTGATTTGATTTAGAAGGCACAAGGATGTCGTCCTGCCGATAGTAACGTCAAATCAGAAAACGCTTCTAGAAGACATGGACAAACAACATATTTTGTCGTTTTAATTTGGAGGACTTGGCATGCGAAGCGAGGACGCACTAGACAGACAGCCAGACACTATCTCGACAACTTTCTCTTACGTTCTCGAGTGCTTCAAATCTTTTACAGGAAATTACAGAGCAGCACAGAAGTCAGTGCACACAAAATCAGGGTTCCGCTTTGCAATTACAATTTTTTTCCCCCGAGCCTCAAAGTCTGACTTGTAGATTAATAAATGTTTGAATTTGTTTTGTGGCTGTTCAGTCAGTTTTGTCGCTAATAAACTCCATACGTATAAGTGTGTGTATGGATGGTTTGTGAGAGAGAGTATTTTTTCCTTTTTTCCATCCCTCACACTGACAAATGTCTCTTAAAAATAGACAGATGACAGCATGTTATACAGTGATTGATCAGACACACACACACAGCAAAAAGCTATGACTGTTTTTATGATCCTGTGTAATGGCTCCAGCTTCAATAATGACACTAAATCACCTCAGGTTGGTGAAAAAGGTTTTAAGAGCAGCTCTTTTTTTCCCCCGACACTACCTTAGATAGTCACTTCACAGCCACTTATAATTTAAGTTTTCCTCCAGATTCTGCAGCTTGTGTCAAGGTTTTTGGTTTTCTTCCAAAATGATAAAGAAGATTGGCACCCCAAACTTTATGTTAAAAACCGTTCCATGCTCAAAAGCTTCAGAGTTCATTTGCAGACATTTGTGGTTGTTGTAATTCCTGCCAAGTAAACAGTATGTATTCAGACATGTCTGGAGTGGCCAATACCAAACATTACTAATCAGTATATTAAAATATGTCTGACTTTCATTACTCACATCCTGTGGTGGCTTTTCCATTTCAAATAATGGATTCAGCAGTCACTGATAAACACCTGAAGGTAATCACCTTGAATACAGTGTAGTCAATGGAGTCGGATGATATTTCCTGACATTACGAGTGACCACAGTACATCCGAACTTTCCATTAAAACACTAATGGGTGCCAAATGTATTTTGTGATTATGGCGACTAAAAGGGACTCACTGGCCAGTCCTCAAGCTAAAAAAAAAGGCTACATTTGGAGGAGCCTTTGAACAGGGACAGACCTTGTTGACCTGTTGAGACATAATCGGTCTTGATATGTGGACTTCAGAGGATGCAGTCCTTAAATTGAGATCCAGCATCTGACTGTAACAGTGCAGCCTCTTACAGTGTACTCCAGCATGTTGACCATCTCCTAATCCAAAGATTATTAGATTAAATCAGAGCCACTTTTCTCATCTATCATTACATTTCACTATCAAATATTGTAAACATCAAAACGTTAAAGTTATAAAAGGGTGAGAAATCATAATAAGTGACGCAACTGGATTTGTTCCAAGGTTTTAACTAAAATGACACTCATAAAAGCCATTTATTGTTTACTAGAAATAACTCACTTCCGTTGTAAATGGTTTATTACAACTAGGATATCATTTTCATAGGTTTACATCAACAGACATTGTTTCTGGGAACATGTAGACATCGCATAAAAGAAATTCGACGAGTCAAGAAACATAAGTAGTCAGAAAATCAGACAGTGTCATGATCCCAAGGACCTTAGTGTGGACTTGTGTGTTTTTTGGTTTTGTGTTTCCTGTTTTACTTTGAAATTACTGTTCTTGTTTCTTTGTGTGCTTTTTATTTCCTATCTTTGTTCTTTTCCCGCCTTTTTTGATTGATTGCACCTGTGTCTTGTTACTTACCTGTGTCTGTTTCCCTCATTGTCTCCTCCCCTATATATACCGGTCCTCTCCCTTTGTTCTCTGTGGCGTCATTGTCTGCATTTCCCTGCACTTGGATTTTGATTACTGATGTTCTTGTGTTTGATGTGTTGGACGTTCTCCTCGTGTGTCGCTCCTGTGGATTCCCTGCGTGTCTGTCCCTGAGTTTGTGTGAGTTTTGTATTCCCTAAATAAATCCTTGGACTGCTCCTGTCTACCTGTCTGCATTTTGGGTCCTTCTCCCTGCTACCTGATATGGCTTGTCGTGGCAAGGCCGCCTCGAAGGCCTTTCTTGATAGACAGGTTTCAAACAAACAAGTTAGAGAAAACAAAGTCGAACAGTAAAATTATTACCCAAAATGTCATGAGTAAAATTATGGGGCATCTGACAATTTCTGTAACTTTCTGAAACAGATAATCCAACAACCCAACGCTCAGTTTATGTAACGTTTAGCCAGGTGTGTGGAGGTGAGGAAGTTGGCAGGTGTGAACTTCTCCCTTAAGCTTCCGTTTGTCATTCTTTACACAACGACTTCCATCACTTTTGATGTGTACAAACCCTAGACTGTATATAAAGATGGATGACATGACATGACAGCTCCCCAGAAGTGAAGTATAGGTCATAAACCCCGCCCCCTCCATGTTAGCAGATGGGACATGAGCCAAACTGAAAAACCAAACTACACGTCAAATAAGTTTTCCAAAGATGGTTTCTGTCATTTTAGGTAGTTCTTATCACGCTGATGTTTGTTCAAGTGTTCATTTTTCTGATAAGTTTGGTTTTAATTAGTTATTTGATGCTATAAAAAGGGGGTGTGATGTTATGATTGACAACTTGTGGTGTGCTCACAGTTGGGTCAGGCGGATGTATGGGCGGGACCTCGATAACGCGGGATCACTACTGCACAGACTCTGGCTCCAAATGACGTCACCAGCACAAGATGGCAGTGCTCGTATCCGGGATATTTTGCTTCATTTTTGTATAGTAGGAGGAAGTGGAGACACGTCGTCCATCTTTATGTACAGTCTATGGTAACGATGAACATCTTCCAGGAGAGACTCTGAGAATGTGTGCTGTTATCACCATATTTAAACGATTATCACGTCTCGCCTGTCTCTATGACAGCAGGCTTTTCACCCCCCCTTCCAGTGTGGCCGCTGGGAACAACTATAAACTCCTTCCGACGTGGTCAGACAATATGTTGTACGCGTTCTTATCAAGCATAACCCGGGTCTGACTGTAACTTTGGAATAAATAATTCATGCTGCTGTAGATGAAAAACAAATATGAAGTGTCAGTGCTTACAAAAACTCTGGCTAAAGTAGTTTTTCTTGCCTAAAAACAACTGTTAATATTCAGTCTTCATATTCCTGTAATCTTCATTTAACACTTTAACACTTTAATTCAACACCTTTCATGAGACTGTTGTCCGATTAAAGACTCTAAGCTTAACCAGGTTACAGTATTTTATGGGTCTTTTTTCTGTCTTGATATCCTCCAGCACTCTACACTGTTAACCTCCTGTGTATTATATAATCACTGAGTTTCACTGAATTGTATTTCAAAGAAGCCCATTGCCGTTGTGCAAATTACATTTTCTATATTCCATTCACAACAGAGACTGTATGCCTCAACAGCCATCATAATACTCTGCTTTCATAGCTTAACAATGGGGCATTAAAAAGACAATGCTATATCCATTCTATAATTTCACTCTCTAATTGAAATCCTAAACATATGCGGCTGCACAAAGCCCCATAAGAAGCACTAATCCAGACTCCTTTCATTCACTTTGAAATAATTGTTTTCTTTGTGGTAAATATCCATCAAGCTTAATCCTGTCAGGGGTAAGAAATGTTGCAACGGATGATTGAGCAACAATTTCTTTTAACCTTCATTTGCCCCGGGAAGTTATACTGATGATGATGATTCGAATGCTTTTTGAAAATATATTTATTGTTTAACTAGGTAGTCCCGCTGAGATGAGAGGCCTCCTTTTCAGTGCAGACTTGGCCTAGAAAGCAACATCAAGACAAATACAAAATGGTGCAGACAAACAATGCACCAAAATAATCACAGCCAGTAACGACAAGCAGTTATGAACAAGGCCGGCCTGGTACACTGGGAGCGGTGATCTAGAATTAAAAAATAAATAAAAATTAAGAGTGAATATGAAAGAATATGTTAAAAGAATAAAAACTGACATGTTATGAAACAATAAACACCTTGGATTATGCAAAGTCTCTCGTGTTACCACATCACAGCTGCATGAGTCTGTGTCATGTTTCTGCAGCTCCAACGTGGGTTCAACCTCGGCAAGTTTGGTGCTGGTGATTTAACTCACTGCACTGACATAGCAGTTAATAAGAGCCTGAACTAGACTTCCTGTCACACTGAGACTGACAGTAGAAGGTTTACAAATGCAGTCTGTCAAACTGTTAAATCAGAGCTTGGTTCCTCAGTACGCCAGCAGTCATGTACTTCACATTAACGCACTCCTTGCACAAATATTCTTTAAACCTCATTCTGTGAACTTTGCACATCCCTGCACAAAACTGTACACCTCTTCATGTTATACTTCTTTTTCTATATCTCATTGTTAATTTTCTATTTTCTATTCATGCTTCTTAACTTACAGTCCTTCTTTCATCTTTCTTTATATTTTCTACGTGCTATGTTTATTGTTATGCACCAATATACCAAGGCAAATTCCTTGTATGTGAAAACCTACTTGGCAACAAACCTGATTCTGACTCTGATTCTGATGTTACACTGGCTTCTCCTGGTGCATTGCATCTAGCTGATGTGACACTGATTGCACTGCAGCTGCTTATTCATAATATCTGATGTGATATGTTTGTAGTACTTGTTTTGTTGTCTTGCTGAGTGTTGTGTTTTGTTATGCATGTATAGAAATCTGAAAGTGAAGGACAGTGGTTCCTGTGGTGACTTGAGGACAATGGTCTAAGGGTGCCCCAAGATTTGTTCATTTCCATTTTTTAATAACATTTCGCCACATGCAAAAAAATCGGGGCAACATTTACATGAACTACATTAGATGCAAAATCTTTAAACATATCAAAACTGAAAAAAACAATCCTATGAAGGCGGCTGTAATTTAAAAAAGTTTGTACTAGGAATAGCTATTTCCTTTCACAGAAGAAGAGGAGAACTCTTTTAGCTCATAGTTTTGGTTTTGCTGGACATTTACTGCAAACAAACTCTGATAAACCCACTGCACACCACCTGCCCACCACCAAATGACAGTCATAATGTCAGCAACTTCATGAGCTGATAATGTCAGAGGTGTGTGTATTTTAGCTTGTTGTGGAGTTCCTCTACCCTGAAGTGTCAGTAAACTCAAACACAGCAGCTTTAATTCATAGCTTCAGTTTAATCATTAGAAATCTCTATCTTCAAATTCTTCATTGCTGCTGTTTAAGCAGGATAAGAACATGCCAAGTTCTCCAGCACCTTGAAGCTGAGTTTTTATGAACTAGATGACATCTGCAGAATCAAAGCTTTTACAAGACAAACAATCTAAAACCATGAAATACATTTAATGAGTAAAGGACACAATGTTGTACACAGACATGTACACAGTACACAATAAACAACACACAACAAACACTCAAGGTAGATTTACTAAGCCTACCATAAATTACGATTAGGGCCACATAATACTAAGACGCAGTCAAGAACAAAAGAAAGTGTTCTCTGCATTGGTTGAAGAGGCGACCAACCGTTGCAGAAAAGCAAACATGCACTCCTCTTCTGATAAGGAGTGAAAGCTGTGATCTCAATGAAAAGGTCAGTGGTTGAATTCAAAATATCCTGGAAAGACATTCAGGCAACACATGAAAGAAAATTTGGCTTATAAGAGAAGATCTGCTCTCCAAACAGGTGGTGGTTTTGTGAATGAATTTCCCCTGAGCCAGCCTGAGGAGCAAGTCCAACTTTGCATAAATGTCGAGCAGGTGGAGGGGTTTCAGGGAATCGACTACCTTGAGAAGCAGATGAGCAACAAACAGGAATTCTCTCAAGGTAATGCTGTGATAGTGAAAAAGATCTACTTTAGAACTACGTTACTATGCATGACTTTTTTCTTACTGAAAATACTTGTGTTGTATTTGTAGACAGTGGTGTTGTAACAAAGGACCTCTAACCGCCTCAGGTGAGAGCGAAGATGTTTCGTCATCTGCATCAGATACTTGGAAAGAGCTGCAGATCCCAACCAGACCACAACAAACTGCAGTAACTATAGGACAATGAAAGCAAAGCAATACTTTTGTGGAGTGGTACTTGTCACTGCTGTTTGTGGACTGCAAAGAGACCATCCAGGTATCACACAGGTAAGAATACTCATCTTATGTTGAGGTCTGTGAGACTGTAAGACACCCCACCTGCATTTCTGTGTTATATTAGTTTCAATGGTAATTATACAATAATCATTTCAGTCTTCTATGTTTTTATGGTCCTTCATAATA
This sequence comes from Macquaria ambigua, assembly GCA_008360985.2. Classification (NCBI taxonomy): domain Eukaryota; kingdom Metazoa; phylum Chordata; class Actinopteri; order Centrarchiformes; family Percichthyidae; genus Macquaria; species Macquaria ambigua. The sequence goes on from VMKM01000545.1 coordinate 291,226, forward strand.
ACACTAAAATATTAAGCAAAATATGCAATTTTTGGCCCCATGTCGCTTTGTCATCAGCACCCAAAAATGGACGAGGAATTCTTGAAATCAAATCAACCTCTAAGATACTGAACTATACCAACCTGTGACAGTTCATCAGCCACAGTGGTCCAGCCCGCCACAAAAATACATCAGCACAATCATAGAAAAGTAGCACTTGTTTAGTTCCTCAGTACAGGCTCAAACTGGACTTTTGGCGTATGTGCTTTTCACCACTTAACTCTAACACCTGACAGTATTTTGATATTGGATTTGACATAGTTTGGCATCTAGATTCATGTCAAACCGTTCCTCATTTATTATTATTTATTATTATTATTATTATTATTATTATTATTATATTTATCATTTATTATAATGACACATCATTAACGGGAGCAGTACTTTTTTCTAGGTTTTTATTTTTTCCACCAATTTGTACACACACTCACACACAGATGGCAGCGAGCTACCATGCAAGACACTGGCATAAACTTCAGGAGCAATTTGGGTTCAATGTCTGTCTCAAGGATACTTTGACGTGTGGGCAGGAGGATCTGGGAATCGACCACCATACCTGCAATTAATGCACGACCCGGTGAATTTATTTATTTTTTCTTCATCTGCTGATTTCAGATCACAGGACTTTAAGATACACACTGCAAATGTCTTCTTTTTACTCTTGGGTGACTTGTGAGACTTGCCTGGAAATGGAGCAGAACAGATAACCTTAAGTAGCTATTTGGTTGTGTGACGAACACATACTCATATAAACGTGGCATTCATCAAGTTACCACAAGGAACTTATATCAGATTTGTGCAGTCAAGTTCCAGTCTGACTTGGAACAGTGAGCAGGCCTCACGGGGAAAAAGAAGTACAAGACGTTAAGGATAAGGATATGAAAATGTTCCTGCATGAAGCCCTGCACTGTAATTAATATGAGTCTTCCAGCCATAATAATTCTTTATCTTCTAGACAAATGCTGTTTGTTGTATGTAAATGCATGTAAACATGGAGCCTTGTATGATCGCACAAGTCGGGACAACATGTCGGTAATGAGCACTGGTAGAAGTCCAAACTCAAATAACATGGGAGTATGGAAAGTATGTGTGATCCACAGCCAATCTGATGAGATTTTAATTAGGTTAATCATATCATTGTTGTTGTTCTGACATTTAAAAAAACAACAAAAAAACCTCATGGTACAACTGAGCATTGCCAAATTCACATCAGTAGGTATGAAATCCAAACAATTGTAATACAGTTGGCGAAATATCAAGGGGTCTTTAATAATAATGAAAGGATTAAAAACTTAAAATTTCATTGTTCATCTTCACACTGGTCCTGCATGGTCCTCACCGAGAGAGAAACTCAAAGGTTAGGGGTGCTTGTGCTAATAATGTATGTATTCATGGTACTGTACAGTGCTTTGAATAAACCACAGGCCATTTATTAAGTTTTTATTGAGTAGGCTGATGAGGGCACGTTTCCCCTGTTCTTCTTTTGAGCTCAGTTTTTTATTGACTAATAAACCAAGATGACACCCGCACCAAGATCTCCAGATAGTTAAGTCAATAGTGTGAATGTCACAGTTACAGGTCATATAGTATTGTTGAGCTTCGCGGCTTCTTCAGCGTTGAGCTCGGAGAATAATCTGACGGAGGCAATAATATTCTTTAGCCCCTTTGGCATATTTATTGGGAGACTAACACGCCCTCACATCTCTTTCATCATTTTGAGGGGTCAATCAACTTTGAACTCTCACATATAGAAAATAAACCAGGGTGTGCCCCTCTTGCGACTCCCTGTGGTGAGAACAAAATACTGCACCTCAACAAACCGCAGCTCAATCACCTGTCACATCACAACTGAGTACACTGAATAAAAGAATGTCTCTTAACAAGTATATGCTCCTGTTAACAGGACTACATTGCTTGTCAGTGTCTTCCAAAATCATTACAGAAAACATTCATATGAGTATTTTCTGATCTACCACTTCTGTGGTTAATGTTTGGTTAGGTTTAGGCAACAAAAACTAGGTGGTTAAAGGGAAACTCCGTTTAACTCCTGGGCCCTATTTTAGTTTTGTTAATCTCTTCTCTCCAACTCTGACTCACGTTTCCACCGTTGTCTTCCTGCAACAACTGAATGTCTTGCGAGTTTTCAGAGCGAGACTTTCTGTTTCTGGTTAAACAAAAAGATTCTTCTCTTTAACAAAAAGGTTGTCTCTGTAGGAATCCTTACCATAATGTTGTCAGACACTTAGAATAACAGTCTGAGCCTGTCAGCGGCAAAAACAAGCACTTTTAGTGGACGTACTTTGACGGGCGCAATTGCCCGCAAGGATTATGTTGCAGACATTGCAGCCCGTTTGTGGATGATGGCGGAGGCGATATTGACTGTTGGTAGGAGACAGGATGCAAACATCAGTCTCTCGTATCAAAGACACACAATAGTTGACCCCACCAACCATCCTTTGGGGTGCAAAAATATCGTGCTTCTTCCACCTTTGTTCCTGACCGACATTATTCACACAACAAAAACATAAACCATTTAAACAGGCTAATGTCATAATTTTCTAATGAGGACAACTTCAAACCGATAAATACACACCTTATTTCAGTTATTGGGAGGGACTTGCATTTCCTCAGCCTCCTTGGTAACACGCTTTACATACTCACACTTTAACATATTGCATCTATAATGCCTCTACAACAAACATTTAGAAAAATCAGGTTTAAGAATATATATGTTAGAAACATCTCAGTGTTGTGTGAGATGTCTGTTTCACTTGGCAGGAAGCAGTTGTTACGTCAGTTGTTTTCTTGTGAAGAAAATAAAACTTTTGCTTCTAAAGCTTGTTTGGAAAAAACAAAATGTTGAAGTCCCCGGGGGCTAGCTTGGAGCGATACCTTTAACCAGAAACCTGCCTGTCGAATATCTTTGATGCATATTTTATGTGTTAAATAGCAGTTTGAATTCCCTCATTGACTGATTATTGTCAGAAAATCTAGCACAAAATCTAGGCCAGATCTGCTTTTGTCAAACAAATCACTACAGGCATTTTCCCTGCTGTACATCAGCTGCCAAATCCAGAGATTTTCTGTTTTAATGTTGAAGGTTTCAGACCAACACACACACACACTCACTTCATTCACTCACATAACCGTCTCCAATATCAAACACACAAACCCTCATTCAGGGCACTAAATGTATATCATGTTTCAAGCCTCTTTATAAATCCCACTTTAGAGAAATGTAAGAGCAGAGATTTCTCTGCTTGGACCGGCGACGAGGTGGAACTGTTACTGAAAGTAATTGTTGTAATTCGTTATCCATGTTGAATTAACTGCTGGTAGTCAAGGCTGATGTCCTTTTGTTTTTTTCTGGAAAAGGGTCACGTGATGAATCAGGGAAGGACACGTTGTGGCTGATTAGACCCAATCAGGAAGCGAATGTGGGTGTCTGCGTCATTGTTGTAGAACGTCTCCAGAACGTTTTAGCTCGTCCCCACTAAAAGACAATCTGGAGTTTTCAAACTAAAACGGGGCCAGCAGCATTTTAAAAGGTCTCCGTTTTAGGTGTGCGTGTGTCCAACAGTAAAGTATACTATAAGTTCAGTCCTTTACTTTGTAAAAGGGTCATCAGGGTTGATATTAAGGGTGAAGTTGAGGAATCAAAATTGAGTTAAGGTGAGCAGCAGTGAGCAGTAAAGTTAAAGGTCTGGGGCTACTGTCTACCTATAGCTCTGAGATAAAGGACACTTAATCCTTGAGACTGAAGCATTTTGGTTTCTTTTCTTGCAAGTCCCTGTTACCACTTCTTTCAAATGCAAAAGTCTGCTCAGCCAGCCTTGAGATTCAAACTAGAAACAACAACACCTGTGAGTGATCACAGAAAAAGCAATAGAAAATTGGCTTCTTAACTCTACTGCCACACAGCCCCTAACCAGGTTTATTATTTTGCAAAGGTTTGTTTTCCCTGTCCACGCTAAAATGCGAGGCTGATGTTTTCAGATTAATAGATTGTCCTTTCTTTCCCCTTTTACCATGATCCTATACTCTATCAGTGTGTGTGTGAAACAGAGAATGGAGGAGAAATATGATATTACTCGTTCCTGATATAAAAAGTAAGGTGAGCACAACACCGCCTTGATTACACCACCCAGTCTGAACAAACTGTCTTCACCATCTGCTGCACGGGGGTGAAGCTGAATGTCGAGGATTTGCTGTGTGTGTTTTGTTTTTGTTTTTTTTCAAATTGCAATTAAAAGCAGACTCAGAGGGCCTTCAGTCACCGCAATAAGAAAAGAAGAAGATAAGTCTCACAGAAGAAGCCTTCCTCATTTCAAAGCTGTGGATGTCTTCCTCACCCTGGGTTTAGTCTTAAATGTGCAATACATTTATGTTTTTGACCTGATCAGGTGTCGTTATTGATTACAACTTCAATTGAGGCAACAGCAGATTCACTGTAAATGAAACTAACATATGCTGAAATGTGTGACTGCATTATCAGTGCATGAGCAGAGTAAATCCAAGACACGCAGCACATACATGTGCACATGATTAATGCAGCAGTGATGGATTCTCTCATTTGAAATTAATTACCCCTCACTTTAGAGTAACACTTTCAATTAGTTTAGTGTGATCAGCCAGTCAGCAGTCATGCAGAGGTGAACAGGTTAGAGTCTTCTGTCTCAGAAACACTGGTGCACTTGTTTCAATTTAAAGTAAGGAATTCAGCATTTCAATAGAACTGAATAGATTTTTTTGTTTTTTGTTTTTTTTAAAAAGGTGCCTCATTTCAAAGCCGTGAATGCCCTTGTCAGTGTTAATAATACAAGGTTAAAGATTTCTTTTTTAATCCCACATGAGCTTTGCTCTTTTGTGATGCTGCTATGAACCAGAAAATCATCAGTATCCACAAAGAATTTTACAGCTGATTAGGTGCCAAATAAAGGCTCCCACACACAAAATAATGGAACTCCACAGTTGATATATGCAACTTTAACATACCATGTGACCACAAAGTCAGGCGTCCTTAATCTAGGCAATCAGTGGAAACAGTGCTGGTCACTTTAGTGTGAGGGACCCTTTAAGACTCCCGTATATCAGAAGTGCTTATTGCACGCACCTTTCCGACACTTCAGGGATAACTGTGTGCTGTATGGCAATATGGAATGGCTATTAACACATGTGCCTTCTGATGTAGTCGTATGACACGTTGAACTAGCTCTTTTCTAGCATGTTTCTGTTTTCTGCTTGGCCACCGTTTTGCCTTGGGTTCAGTGTTTAATTCAAGATTAGAGATTGTTTATTGTCAGTCTTCTGTCCACGCGTGCAAAAGAACGCTTAAATCCCATCAAGAATTAGTTTTAAACTTACCTAAACTCCACAATCGTATCGCAACTTTCAATCACCACCTTACAGCCTTTTCAGAACCTCAAACAAACCTCTCTCAAACATTTGTAGAACTATTCCAGTCTCCCTCAGAAGTTGTAAACCACTCTCAGATTCTGACCTGAACCTTCCCAGCACCTTTCTACATACACACACACACACACACACACACATTTTCCCAAGGAGTGCTGAAAGTCCCCCCAGAGCTCACCTGCGCTCGTTAACACCTTGTTTTCTCCTCATTAGGCTGAGATCAAAGACAGGGGGGTTATTAACAAGGTTCACACCACTGTAGGCTATTGCACAGCCCCAATCCCTGCTCTGCTGCAGAGTGGCTTAGACTAGCACACACACACACACGCACGCACGCATGCACACACAGGGCACCTGCACACACATCACCTCGCTCACACGCTTGCACAGTCCACTCATACGCACTAATACACATACACACTCCTACACCTTTGCACTCATAAACTCACATACTTTCAGCACTGAATCCTTTATACACACAAACACACACACACACACACACACACACACACACACACACACACAGCTTATTGCGTGCTATGCTGCTTGGTCATGTTGAAATAAATTAGCATGTGACAGGAAATTAACACATGCATGACAGTCTTCTTAATGAGCTAGAGGTATATGTGTGTGTCGGCTGGTGTGGGGGGTTGAAGAAGGTATAGAGAGCAAGACAGTGCATAAGATAGTAAGTGGGTGTTCAGACCAACAACAGCCCTGCATCAAAAAAAAAAAAAAAAGAATCTTGTGGCTGCCTTGTTGGGGGTGTGTGGAGACAATGAAATACGATCCAGGAAGTCCAGTTTGAGTAATAGGTCCATGAGTTTTAGTACTATGAGGAAGGATCTTACAACTCTGGATATGTAAGTAAGTAATCTACCAGGAATGAGCACTTGCACATGTTTGATTGGCCACCACAGCGCCTGCATTCCGGCAAAAGTTGAGCCAAGTTCAACTTTTTTTTGCTGACCCTGCGTTGTTTTGCCGGAGCCAGTCCAGGTGCCAATGCAGAGGGCTCCGGCAACTAAAGAAAGAGAGGGCTGGGTTTTTCCAAGCAGGGCTACTGCTGCTCTGAATACGGCTGAAGAGAAAGAGAAAGGGGATGATGAGGTGAGGAGAGAGGAGAAAAGTAATCAGCATTTGAATCCAAATTCTGCACGTTTGTTGTAACTGTAACATACTTGGCTTGGTAGTAAGAAAACACTGTGGAGCATGAGTTTAGTATTTTATGGCAGTATTTTGTAAGACCCCTCATCACAGGTCAAGGCCTTAGAGTGGACATGAGCGATGAGTAGTTCAACCAAATGATTTATTTCCTTCTCTGATTGTTTTACTTTAAGATATTTTAGGCCAAAAGATGATCATTTTCACAATACAAAAGCAAAACTCAGAAAAAAGTAATTTTGAGTAACTAAAATTAGTTATTAGTAATTCTTTCTTTCTTTCTTTAATCATTGGGACCCTTGAGATTTATTTTGGAAGCCCTCAGAGGGTCCTGACACTGATTAATAACTGATTTCTGTGCATCAAAGTACACAGATATGAAAAATGTTATGTTTGTAAGATTCATGTAGTAAAGAAATGTATTGTGGCAGGTGAACAAAACCTGTAATTTTGTATATTCATCACATACAAAGTATAACGTACAGTGTCCGTACAGTCCCTGCAGGACCGATGCAAGTCTGCGATACAGCGTAAATTCACTGTTTGGTTTCTGTGTGTGTGTGTGTGTGTGTGTGTGTGTGTGTGTGTGTGTGTGTGTGTGTGTGTGTCAGTGAAAGGCAGGTTAACAGAAAGAGAAGGTGATGTTAATGGACCAGTTAAGGAAACACAGGAGGGTGACAGTAACAGAGTGATGTTTGAACATGCATCCCCTGCCACGTTAAGTATGGATGTACTCTCAACACTGCACTTTGATTGAAAGAGTTGATGAAGGCAGTGGCAGGAGGAAATATTAGCAAAGCAGTGTGCAGTGCTTTCTGCGACAGTGTCTATTTCAGTACTATCACTAGGAATCGCCAAAGTCTAAGGCTACATCCACACTAATAGATTTGTTTTAAAATGCATACATTTTGCTATGTTTACACCTACCGTCCACACTACTCCGGCGTTTTCGAACCCCTAAAATGGAGACCTTTGAAAACGCTGCTGATCCTGTTTTAGTTTGCATTTTAGTGAGAACGGGTGGAAACAGACGTTTTAAAATGACGACGCAGGCACCCACGCCGTGTCCTTCCCTGATTCGTCACACCCCTAACATGTGACCCTTTTCTGGAAAAAAACACAAATGACATCAGCCTTGACTACCAGCGGTTAATTCAACATGGATAATGAATTACAACAATTACTTTCAGTAACAGTTCCACCTCGTCGTCGGTCCAAGCAGAGAAATCTCTGCATTGCTGTTCTTCGTTCATAGTATTTTCTGCAACTAAGCAACCAACCGCAGAGCAGACGATCTGCTTCCTGTTTACACCGGCACATGCATTTCTAGTGTACATGAATGGTCATGAAATATCTGTTTTCAGGCGTGTAGTATGAACGGAGATTATTTCTGAAATGGTCATAAAACGTTTGTGTGTATGGAGATCGTTTTCGTTTTAAAAACAGTTTTAAAATAAAAACATATTATTGTGGATGTAGCCTCAAGTCTCTCTCTTTTGAAACCCTGCACCCTTTTAAAATGGGTAAAGAGGAAATTGAAATATATATATATATATATATATATATATATATATATGTAAAAATGAATGAACATGCGTACAGCTATAAAATCTACCACTTAAACTGTTAAATGACTGAACTGCTTGAATGATGTTTTTCTGAGGAATATTATCCAGTTCTGTCACAGTTCTTATAAGCAAGGTGTGGATCCAAAAAACAGAGTTATGGACAGAGCAGGTAGAGTTTAAGATTTTATACTTAAATCAGAGTTAAAGTAATCAGGCTTGCATTTCATCAGTAGGCAGGGAGTCAGAACAGGTAAACAAATCCCGGGGCTGAGGCAGGAAAACAGGAAAAACTATTAGCTTGACACAATGGAATTAAGGCAACACTGACAATCTGGCAACAACAACCGAAATAACTGGGACTATATACACTCTTAGCTAATGAACTATTGAAAACAGGTGTGCAGGCAGGTTGCTGATCAGATGCAGGGAAGAGGAAAGAAAACAACGAGGGGAAAAAGTGAGGAGACAAGAGCATTACAGGAATAGTTCCAATATAATACAACACCTTGGTAGATCTCCCACCAGATCCCACTACCCTCTTTGCTACCAACCAGTATGCAGCATGCAGCTACCGACAACGCCAACGCTGCAACAAGTTGTTGTTACACCTGCACTTTTCTAAAGGCCTATGTTTACTGACATGCATGACCAGGCTCAAGATTTCAATATTAACAGGAGAGAGAGAGAGAGAGAGAGGCATAGAGAGAGGTAGAAAATAAAGGAGAGAGAGATTCTGTTTAATGATCAGCTTAACTGTTGACTAACGTCTTTGATTTGTCTCTTACACTTAATTGCTTTGGCAATTTTGTTTTCATTATACTAATATGATTAATTAAAATTGCCAGAGGTGGAGGGCAAATATTGACTTTTCACTTATTTTTTTCTTATTGTTTTTAATCATTTAAGTTTGACGTAAAACACAGGTCTCTCCCTCTCCCCTTCTTATACAAGCTGTTCTCTGTTAATTAAAACACCAACTGTTGTTGATTTACTTGTTTTTTTAATCCTCTTAATGTAAGCACTGGGCTGCTGGAATATTATCTGGACTCTGTTCAGCATTTAATTTACATACATACATACACACACACACACACACACTGCTAGCTGTGTTTGTTTCTGTGGACATTTTCTTCTCTTTTGTATTTCAGTCGCTGAGCTTCTGACAGAATGTGGCAGCGTCCAACAGCCGAACATGAATATTAGATGAATTTTCAGTTAGCAAATAATTCAGTTGAAAGTGGGTGTAAACACTAAAACAACATGCAGCTGTATTTAATTAACAGTAGCATCTGAGAGCAAATCTACTTATTTGCTTCAGACAAAGGCATCTACCAGATGAATGTAATGTAATGTAGTAGAAAGATAGGAAAATGCTTTACCAGTTAACCTGCTCTACCCATCCAGCTCACACACAGCTGTTCATCACAAAAATAAATCAACAACAAAGTCAGTTTTATCCATGCCACAAGTCTTCTAAGTGCTAGATGCTATTTTCTTATATCTTCTTCCAGCCTTATTTGACGACATGGTGAGCATTTCCATGGCAACAAACTGTCCAATCACACTGTGAGACAGTGCTTGACCTTGAATAGTCCTTTTCAGTCTGTTGGAAATGTATCCTTAGTGTCCTAAAAGACAACTATCATGCACACAGGAACGTACAGTGGGGGGCAGCCCTTAAGCGCATGCACGTATTAATGTTTAAAATAATCAACTGACAGATGTAGTATCACCTTTTCTGTAATTATTCGGAAACTTACGTGGAAATAATATTACAGCAGGATAAACAATATGATCCATGATTGAGGATATTTAAACCTGCAACAAGCTCAGCTGCTTACTCTGTCAAAACTGCCCAAATAAAATTTTAAAAAAATATAAGAATACAACATACAAGCTTAACAGCTATGGGCTGATTACCACTTCCTTTGTGATGTTTTATTCACATACTGTGTCATGTTTCAGATACTGTAGAAGTCCATCACGTCTGTCCTCAGATTCAGCACCTGTCGATACTTTCTCTGCCTATTTTTTCATTGGTTTTGGACTATTTAAAGTAAAGAGATATGTTGGGGCGCCCTGGTAGTCCGCGTACTATTAAGGCTGAGTCCTTACTGCAGCGGCACAGGTTCAATTTCAGCCTGGCCCCTTTGCAGCATGTCATCCCCCACTCTCTCCCGCCTTTCCTGTCTCTCTCTTCAGCTGTCACTGTCGAAGAAAGAAATGCCAGAAAAGATTATCTTTAAAAAAAAAAAAGAATATGCTATTTTATGTTATTTTCTGCGCCATTAATTTGCTATGGTCAGTTATGTTTAGCAGCTCCTTTATATTTTTAGCTGAGATAAAGACACGCTGTCACCTCAGGATACTGAGATAGAAGCCATATATATGTTTATCCTACAAATGTATCAGATTTTTCATACTTGAACCACACCAAATTTATTTTATCAGAGATTATTTAAAAAGATAAAATTGGAGTATTTCCACTCTGGCCAGCAGGGGGGGCTGCAGCCCCCACAGCACCCCCCTTGTTGCAGTAATATCGACTGTCGAGAGAACTGTGTTGGTAGTTCTTTATCACACTATTTTCAAGTATTACGTCTAGAGCTTTAGCCTCACAAACCCAGTTCAAGACTTTCTCTGTCCCATTGTGTACCGACATGGCATATGCTTGTCAGAAGCATGTCAACAGATGATCATCTCAAGTTCTGGAAATGCTGATAGATTTTTCATCAGTTATCACTTCCCGAACAACTGAATACATCTGAAATAGGTTACAGAGTTGCAAGGTTTGGTTCTATTTTATAGCTACAGCACCTAGTTTCATTTTATTTTCATGAAGGTCGGGGGTTTTGAGGGCCAATCATCTAAATAGTCCCCAAAGTTCTCTGATTGGTCCAGCCCTGAGCTCAAATGAGTTTTCAACATTTGTTTTTCTTGACAGCAAAAAAAAGAAAAACTGTGTTTATTGTATTATTCTAACACATCACAGTTGAGTCACTATGGTCCTATAAAAAGACTATCAAAGACCTCTTGAAGAAGCCTTTTGTTATATTATGTACATCTTTCTTCCTCCCTGCTCTGTGGCAAGTATACATCCATAAAAGAGTACTGTGATGCAAATACCACATGCATATTCAATATAACATGCTAAATACCCTGCTGAATGAACACAGCATTCCCTGCATGAAACTAACATGCCGTACACCCCTGTGGTAGTGTGTATAGTGTGTATTGACCTTATACTCACCATATAATTGACCTATACTGTACATATATATATTATTCATAATGTATATATTTGTTTTATTTTCCACACACTAGCCACTTCTTCCATATATATTTATTTATTTTCCTGTACATATTGTGTATCCTTGTATATGTATGTATATCACTGTACATATATTTATACCTGCACTTTCTGTAAATACTACTATATTCATGCACTTCTGGTTGGATGCTAACTGTATTTCATTGGCTCTGTACTTGTACTCTGCACAATGACAATAAAGTTGAATCTAATCTTGAATCTAATCTAATGTTGGAAACACGAGAGGCGTTCTTCAAGTGTGTAAGCAGGCTAATCCTCGGCAGCGTGCTGTTAGGTAGCTGCCCTGAAGCTACAGTGAGACTGCAGCTGTGCACAGATCAGCATGTTGGAGGTTTAATATAGCAGCAGAGCTAGTGGTATGTATATACACACACACACACACACACACATGTGAACGCATGTGTTGCCATAAAGCAGTTGTTCACAAAACAGGGATCTTCAAAGAGGCCCCAGGGGTTCTTCAGGAAGTTTTGGTAGTCACCAAAGAGGTGTCAGGGGCTCTGAAAGAGGTTCTGAAGATGTTTCAAAGGTCGTCAAAGACATTTTAGGGGTCCTTGAGAGATTATCTGTGGTTACTATAGTGTTTTTTAAGGTTTTTGAGTGACTTCTCAAGGTCACTGACAAAGTGAGAGGAGTTCCTGAGGGGCACTAAAAGGTTCATGAGGGTCCTTCATGAGTTTCCCGAATTTCTTTCTTAGGGGTTCGAATCACTGAAGAAGGCCCAGGGCATCTTTAGGGAATTCGAGGTTTCTTGAGGATTTCCAGCACAAATGAAGAAAGGATTTAGCACCACCCAATTACACTCTGAGACAGTCCTTAAACTTGCCTGCGGCATTACAAAAAACTAATTGTGCACAAAATCCTGACCTATGAAACTTTTGACTTTCATCGAAAATTCATCATCTGTGTCTCAAGACACATCTGTCAACAGAGTAACTGCATAACCAACGATAAATCAAGTTTAAAGCTTACAGTTTTTGGTGACGGCAGATGGTGAAAGTAGTCGTATTGTGGTGGAAGTTGTACAATGGGCTCTTGTGGAGATTCTAGTAGACACTAAAGCAGACCTTAGGAATCTTTGGAGGGGGTCCAGTGCTTCTTGCAGAGTTTCCTAAGACTCTCAAGAGAGTTTAAAATCCTTAAAAATGTCTCTAGGGGCCCCTTATGATGGTTCTGGTAGTGTCTGAGAGAGTTCAATATGTTCTTTAAGAGATTGTAAGGGTTTCTGATTAGGTCCCATTGGTTCTCCAAGGGACGTCAGCTCTCTGGTGGGGAAAGAGCCGGAGCTGGTGCGGGAGGTGGAGCAGTACCAGCTAGACATAGTTGGGCTCACCTCTACGCATAGCTCAGGATCTGGAACCAAACTCCTGGAGAGGGGCTGGACTCTCTTCTTTTCCGGAGTTGCCCAGGATGAGAGGCGCCGGGCGGGTGTGGGGATACTCACAAGCCCCCGGCTTAGCGCCGCTGTGTTGGAGTTTTCCCCGGGGAACGAGAGGGTCGCCTCGATGCGACTGAAAGTTGCTGAGAGGAAGGCTCTGACTGTTGTTTGTGCTTATGCACCAAACAGCAGTTCGGAGTACCCAGCCTTCTTGGAGTTGCTGGGTGGCGTAATGGAAGCAATACCGCCTGGGGACTTCATAGTTCTGCTGGGGGACTTCAACGCCCATGTGGGCAATGATGGTGAAAACTGGAGGGGGTGATTGGGAGGAATGACCTCCCCGATCTAAACCCGAGTGGTGCTTTGTTGTTGGACTTCTGTTCTAGCCATGGACTGGCCATAACAAACACCATGTTCGAGCATAGGGTGCTTCATAAGTGTACTTGGTACCAGAACACCTTAGGCCGCAGGTCGATGATCGACTTTGTGGTCGTATCGTCAGATCTGCGGCTGTCTTGGACACTTGGGTGAAGAGAGGGGCAGAGCTGTCAACTGATCACCACCTGGTGGTGAGTTGGATCAGATGGCGGGGACGGCTG